>JAWNPD010000647.1:0-88990 GCA_035045305.1 Drosophila maculinotata | reverse complement strand
CTTTGATTTTATTTTGAGGGGTTGAGCTTGCTAGATTGCGAACTATAACTTTAAAAGCTTTATCTCCCTTCAGTTGGTATTTGGTGAAATTTCAACATCACGTGGGTCAGTTTTTCTTGAATATACTTTGTAAATTTTAAGTTTAGCATGAATTCAGTTTGAATTTTATCAGATATATGCTAAAAATGTTTGTAGTGAATTAGATTTAATATTTTAAAAACTGAATAATTGAGAAAAACTAGTAAATTCCTTGCTGACTAAAATGTATTTAAAAGAAGATGGTTTAAAGTTGCACGCTTAATATGTTTTTAGCTGGCTACCAATGGTTAAATTTTAGTGTGAAATAATTATCAAATAAATGCTGATGAGTTTTTATATAAATATATTGTATATTCTAAACATATTTTTTATAATTAATACGAATTTATATTTTTCCGACCCATTATTCTGTTCTTGCTTCTACTCAAGTGCGCCTATTTGTATCAGCTAGTGGCCAAGCTTAAAAAGTCTTTAAAATCGATTTCATTAGTTGTATGCCTATTAACAGTTGTAATTCAATAAAGAATTGTTCAAATATTATAATTAACATTGAAATTCTGCTCGTTTTGTTATATTTACATTAAAAAACAATATTTTTCACTAACAATTGGTTCGTGATGTTACAAAGTTCAACTTCATGTGGTTGTAAAAAGTCGGTTATTCACAATAAAAAAACATTATATATTTTATTTATTTTTTCAAATATTTAAGAAATCATTGCCATTTACATTTCTTTCGATTTTCAATTAGAAACTATTTTAAATGATAAATTAGCAATGAGATGATGGCAAACTTTCGCGTAACAAACGTTCAATGCGGCAAACATTCTCTTACAGCCCTTCTCCTCGATTCTCACTCAATCGAGTGACCAAACGAGTATGCTAGCTCTTTCAATTTCTAATTATAAAAGTATATAAAAGTTGTGAAAGTGAAGTAAAACATATACTCGTATCATGTCTGATTCAGCAGTTGCAACGTCCGCGTCTCCTGTGGTTGCCACACCAGCCAAAGCCGAGAAGAAGGTGGCCACTAAAAAGGCAACTCCAGCATTGAAGGCAAAGAAGACAACATCTCCACCATCACATCCGCCAACTCAGCAAATGGTAGATGCGTCGATAAAAAGCTTAAAGGAGCGTGGTGGCTCATCGCTTCTCGCAATCAAGAAATATATCAGTGCCACATACAAGTGCGATGCCCAGAAACTAGCTCCGTTCATTAAGAAGTACTTGAAGACTTCAGTAGCAAATGGAAAGCTGATCCAAACAAAGGGAAAGGGCGCGACTGGTTCATTTAAACTATCTGCATCCACTAAGAAAGATCCCAAGCCAAAGGCAGCCGCTGTCGAGAAGAAAACTAAGGTGGCTCCATCGGCTGCAGCCGCAAAGAAGAACAAAACTGCGTCCCCCACAAAGAAATCAGCTGGTGCCACTGATAAGAAGCCATCAAAGGCGGTAGCAACCAAGAAGAGCGTTGAGAAAAAGAAGGCAGAGAAGGCAAAGGCTAAGGATGCAAAGAAAACGGGGACCGTGAAGGCTAAAGCCACCACAGCTAAGGCCAAGGCAAGCGCAGTAAAGCCAAAGACACCAAAGCCTAAGACCGCAAGTGCTAAACCTAAAAAGGCAGTGTCGGCAGCCACCCCGAAAAAATCTGCCGCCAAGAAGCCGAAGGCAAAAACTGCATCTGCGAAGAAATAATTTAGAAAGCGCGACTTTCTGAGTTATGAAATTTGCTGAAATTTGTTAAAAGCCCTTTTCAGGGCTACAATTATATGTATTTTTAAAGAGAGTCATATTTTCAAGCGATATTTATTATTTAATTTCATAGTGAACTGATCTACATTGCTATTGAGAATTTATTTAAGTTTTGTTAGTAAATAGTTTTGAAGGCCCAAACAATTCAGTGCCTTTTATAACTTCAAACTTCCATAACTTTGGCAAAACTAAACCGATTGTCGTGACCTAAGCCATTTTGATCATTATTTGTCCTCTACTTTAATTCGGCATTTAAGGTTTAAGCACTTAAATAATAATATATTTTTTTCGAATTTTTTTTTAAAAGAAAACGTAATCTTTGTCAAAATTCTTTTTTTAAATCTTAGAATCTTGAAATTTTTGTTTTTGTCGATTGTTGGTGTAACTATTAGTATGAAAATTTATAGAAAAAGTTATTCGGTGTTTAATTTTTCTGTCAAAAATCATGCCATAAATAACAAAAAACAAGTAAGAGTGCAATCTAGTCGAGATGACCTATTAAAAAAAACCCTGATCCAAGGTCTTACATTCATTTTAGAAATTAAATTTTATCTGCATTCATTTAACTTAGTAACACACACACACATATACAAACAAAAGCTGCTTGCTTACGCGCGTCATACATATGCTTTGCTTCTTCTTCTTCCTTTGGCACCAAACTATGATTACATTGAATCGTTAATAACTTCTTTGTTTCATTGTCCGATCGTAATGAAATTTGTAGGCAACACAAAGATGGCATATAAATGTGAGACTATGTAAAATTCCGAAGGTCATACCTCTTTAAAATATCGTATACAAATTTTCATGATTTGCCTTGGACGAACGCCAGTGTCAGGAGGGACCTGTATCAGCACTTTGTAAAAGTGAAATGCTTTTATCCTCTGTATGCTCTTGGAGAGTATATATGCCAGATTTGGTGACTCTACTAGTCTTCATAACTTTTAAGCTATACACTTAAAAACACTGTTTTGGAAACTTAATTGTATCGATAACTTTTATTGAAAGGATTGAGATTAAATATGAAGTCTCTAGCTTTTGTAGTCTGGCTGAGAAATGCTGCACGCGTTCATACAGACGGACAGACGGATATGGCTATATCGACTCGGCTATTGATACTGATCAAGAAGTTATATAAACTACTTTATGGCGTTACGGAGATGCTTCCTTATGCCTGTTACATACTTTTGCACAAAACCCATCAAAAAATTATACCCTTTTCATGCCCAGTTATTTTTATAAGCGTGCAAATAAACTCAATTCGATAAACAAAAAAAAGTACAGTCAGCGCAAAATGCAATAAGAGGGATGGTGAAACTATATTTCGTTACCTGAAGCGCAAGGCTAGGTAGCAAGCGCTAGTGCTGATTGGGTCTTATGAGCGTACCATGTTCTCGTCCGATCACTGAAGCACTAAGCAGCGACGGGCCCGGCTATTACATAGATGCGGGACCGTTTGGGAACAAAGCGTGTTTACTTTACTTTTTTAAATGTATTATCTAATTTATATATAACGAGAAAGTGCTACCTCCCGCCCCCCCGATATATACTCCCCTACCGTCAAAATATAAAAAACCACCCCCCCCCAAAAAAAAAAAAAAAAAAAACCCTCCTTAAAATATTTTTTTTTTGGTGTGAAAAAAAACACAAAAAAAAAAATTTTTGGGGTGCCCCCAAAAAAATAAAATTTTTCCACTGATCTTTCCTATGGCAGCTATATGCTATATTATATTTTTTATCAAAAGAGCTAAAAAATAGAGACACAGGCGCAAAACAATATCGAAAATATATACTTCATGAGGTCGCAAACTTCTGGCCAAAATTATAATACCCTCTGCAAGGGTATAACAATTTCGATATAGACAACATTTTTTTGGGGTTTGAATCGAATGTTTTTTTATCTCTTTTAAGCAGTGTTTAGTGGTCCTGAAAAGGACCGATTGGTACATATATATATAGTCAGTTTTTGTATACAAAATGTGAATGTACACATATTTTTAGCCGCCAAAACCGTACAGGGTGCGGCCTTGTCTCTTCAGCGCGTAGACAACATCCATGGCAGTGACTGTCTTCCTCTTGGCATGCTCGGTGTATGTGACCGCATCACGGATAACATTTTCCAAAAACACCTTTAGAACACCACGAGTTTCTTCATATATGAGACCAGAGATACGTTTGACGCCACCACGACGAGCTAAACGGCGGATAGCTGGCTTCGTGATGCCCTGGATGTTATCACGCAACACTTTACGATGACGTTTAGCGCCGCCTTTACCCAAGCCTTTGCCACCTTTACCACGACCAGTCATTTTTACTTTTTATATTTAGCTTTACACTGCACAATAGTCAGAAAGACACTAATGCTTGCTCTGCGACAAGCGCATTTATTTATACAAAAAAACCCGAGTACACAGATATTTCCATCTCGCTCATGATACATGCTACATGCTACCCGTTTAGCGTTTAGCGACTGTATCGGTCTCTTTCTAACCTACCACCAGTTTTCTATATAAGTAGCGTTTGACCTGGCTCACGATCATTGTGTGTTTAACAGTGACAGTGTGAAGTAAGAAAGAATTGTGAAAGAAAAACATGGCGCGTACTAAGCAGACTGCTCGTAAATCGACGGGAGGCAAGGCTCCTCGCAAACAGTTGGCTACTAAGGCAGCACGCAAAAGTGCTCCAGCAACCGGTGGTGTGAAGAAGCCTCATCGCTATCGTCCCGGTACTGTTGCACTGCGTGAAATTCGTCGCTACCAGAAGAGCACAGAGTTGCTAATTCGCAAGTTGCCGTTCCAGCGTTTAGTCCGCGAAATTGCTCAGGACTTCAAGACCGATTTACGTTTCCAGAGCTCGGCCGTGATGGCTCTGCAGGAAGCTAGCGAAGCCTACCTGGTTGGCCTATTTGAAGACACAAACTTGTGTGCTATCCATGCTAAGCGTGTCACCATCATGCCCAAGGACATCCAACTGGCCAGACGCATTCGTGGCGAGCGTGCTTAAATTGTATCGGCATTCTGCCTTATCTATAAAGCATAAACTATAAACAATCGGTCCTTTTCAGGACCACCATATGTTTTCCACAAGGAGATTTATGTTTTCGAAACTAGTACTAAAGTACTAGTTGACTGTAAATGCTACAATGTAGCATTGGCGTCATAGGAAACTGTCGATTTATGTTTTCGTAACTTGTATTTTATTGACTGTACATTTTACAATGCAGTATTGACGGCCTAGAATAGGCACATCGTACCAATTCAAGCACCAATACTTGAGATGAAATGTTCTTTAGTATAGTTACTTGTATAACTTGACAGCCGTGATTAAACTTATATAAATGATACAGCTATATACAATAAATTTACAAATATAAACCCTACACAAAATAAAATGAATTTTGTTTATTTTTACTTTAAAAATATACTGTGTAAATTTTGACTTTATTTGCATATTATCAAATATATGCTAAAAATGTTAGTGGTATAGCAATAAATATTTTGAATACTGCTAAAATTAGAAAAACTAGCTGATTTCTTCCTGACTTATATGTGCACAAAGGAAGATGATTTTAATATAATACATATTAAAATATATGCTATTGAGTTGTTATATATGTGTATATTTTAAACAAATATTTTATTTATTTATTTATTTACGATTCCCAATGCTACAAGCTTAAGCTTATTATTTAAAGCACTAGTCACTACTACCAAAATTCTGTAAATTAATATTAATATTATTTCTGTTTTATACTATTGTATTATTATTAATTAATTAATTATGTATTTATATCATTTTTAAAATGTGCCATCAAAATTGTATTAAATTTGTGTGTGCTACTAACTGTCTTGATGTTGTGTGGTAGGTTGTTCCAGAGTTGAACAGCAAAAATATAAAACTGGTTCTTTGAACTTGCCATTTATGTTCTCATACTAACTATATTGTTTGTCCTTAGCAAATCATATAAGTACTTAGGCTGTTTTGTAAAAATAATTTTGTGTAGCATTCTTAGTATTTTAAACTGTATCCAGGTCTTTAAGTTTAGATCAAGTAAATTATTTATATATTATGCATACATACATACACACATATTGAATATGTACATTTGTATTTGATATTTGTCTTTGGCTATTTAATTTTTCAAAGCAAAATTTCAATATGCAAACACATAAAATATTTTTGTATGTACATACGTATGTATATTAAAAATCACTTATCCCTTAAATAAGTATAAGCAACTTCAAGATTAAACGCGCGAAGTTACTACTTTTTTCTTTTGCTTCCATAATAACTATGTATGTCACTTAATAGACGAAACTCGACTGACAATTGCCAAATTTTCGTCACAATTATACACCAAAATTACACAGCGCGAATGCACACCCGATCATGCAGCCGACACGATTGAGAGACCATAGGTACCGTTCTCGGCGCTGAAGCGAAACCGATAATGTGACGTCACATTATAGTTCTGTGCTGTGTAAATTGCTTTGGCATTTGGCGCGCATTCGGTCGTTTTCGTTTCAAATTACCTTATAAAAGAATACTTAACAATACAATTAATAAAGCTATATCCTGAATTAACTTAACATGGCATATTTCTCATGCTTAACAGCTGTAAGTGCGAAATTGTCTATTAAATTGGGTCACTTGGTTCAAAACGCGTGCGCACAAAATTTGATAATGTGACGTCACAGTGTTAGCGTCAGCGTTCTAAACCTCTCTCAATCGTGGCAGCCGATAAGGTTCGGTTCAACTGAGAGTGCCAATTTCATTTCTCTCTCAGCTATTATATTTTTAGACGGGATTGTTTTAAGAATTCCGTAGTTAAATCAAGCATGTTCGGCTTATTTTGCCCTTTTTAATGTTAAGTCAATGTCATTTAATCCTGATAAAGACATAACTTAAGAATTATATTCTAAGTACGTACTGTAACGTATGTCAAATTGATTTTTAGTACGGATTTTTTTTCTGTGTACGTACTATCCATAGCAGTTGAGGAGGCTGAAGTGGCTTGATCTTGGCAAGAAGTCCATTGTGCCATACTCTATCGAATGTCAGTCTCAGTACAAAGTTGAATTACAGGACGAGAAACATTACAGCTTTAAGAGGCATAGCCTTGAGTGTAAGATTAAGCTTTTAGCTGTTTGATGTGACCATTATCTATATTCGCTCCGCTGTGCAGTAATCGACACACTTTCGTCGTGATAACCGGAGCAGAGTCATATTTAACTACTAATGGTAGACGATCTGAAGAAAGCTGATGTTCTGTCCTTATCTTCAAATGTTCTGGACGCAGTCCATTGTAAAGAAATAAGTCGATGTGGCTGGGTATGCGATTTGTATCTGCAGGATAGTGTGTTGCTTGACCAGTTGCCACAGTTGAACAGTGGAGCTTTGTACTGCGTGCTGAAGGCAGCTGCGCCTCGCTCGCCCTTAAAACTTAATCAAAGTCTGCTTTTAGCATTAAAATCGCTGCCAATAATAAATTTACTGCCCAGATTACTGAATATCTGGTTGAAGTCTGCTTCTGACCATGGGACCTTTGGAGGAAAGTAAAGAGAAGAAATTCCCAACTCACCCGAGGTTATGTCAATATTAATGGAGTCCATTTGCGGTTGCGTCGTCGTCACCGGGTCGCAAGGAAAATGAGGTATTTCCTGTTTTACTAGGATCGCGGCTCCACCTCCTAGTCTATAACTGGAATGGTCTGCTTTATGAATGTTGTAGCCGGGGCGATAGATGTGTGTATTTTTCTAAAGACAGGACTCAGTGATAAGCAAAACGTCTATCTTATGTTATGCCCAGAGATTCCCCGAGCATTCAATAGCCGCCCACAGTCTTGAGCTTTTAAAATCTGGCATTTGCTGCCAGGGTCCTTTTTGGGTCGAGTTGACAAAAGTACCTGTAGCTGGAATGACTTTGTTCTGATCTGCACTGGTGTTCCGGGCCGAGTAATTTTGCATAGGATATGTTCCCTTGCACCAAAGCTGCTGGTACAAATTGTTGCACATTTCCACTGCGCTTTTCTGCGATGTTGGATGATCTTGGGAACATTTTCCGCAGATGTATGGTCTCCAGCAATAGTTTTTATTGTGCCCGTGACAGAGGATGGCTGCAAGATTTTTCTTGGGTATCTCTACCGAAGTTCTTTGGCGTTTATTTTGAGTGCCTCCCTGTTGTTAGAATCCCGGGCCAGTTCAAAGAAGAAGAAATTGTTGAGTCACCGGAGGGTTGTACAAACGAACGACATTAATTCCATGCTGGGTGAAGGCCTCTTTGATTTTATTTTGAGGGGTTGAGCTTGCTAGATTGCGAACTATAACTTTAAAAGCTTTATCTCCCTTCAGTTGGTATTTGGTGAAATTTCAACATCACGTGGGTCAGTTTTTCTTGAATATACTTTGTAAATTTTAAGTTTAGCATGAATTCAGTTTGAATTTTATCAGATATATGCTAAAAATGTTTGTAGTGAATTAGATTTAATATTTTAAAAACTGAATAATTGAGAAAAACTAGTAAATTCCTTGCTGACTAAAATGTATTCAAAAGAAGATTGTTTAAAGTTGGACGCTTAATATGTTTTTAGCTGGCTACCAATGGTTAAATTTTAGTGTGAAATAATTATCAAATAAATGCTGATGAGTTTTTATATAAATATATTGTATATTCTAAACATATTTTTTATAATTAATACGAATTTATATTTTTCCGACCCATTATTCTGTTCTTGCTTCTACTCAAGTGCGCCTATTTGTATCAGCTAGTGGCCAAGCTTAAAAAGTCTTTAAAATCGATTTCATTAGTTGTATGCCTATTAACAGTTGTAATAAAATTAGGAATTGTTCAAATATTATAATTAACATTGAAATTCTGGTTGTTTTGTTATATTTATATTAAAAAACAATATTTTTCACTAACAATTGGTTCGTGATGTTACAAAGTTAAACTTCATGTGGTTGTAAAGAGTCGGTTATTCACAATAAAAAAACATTATATATTTTAATTATTTTTTCAAATATTTAAGAAACTATTGCCATTTATATTTTATTTGATTTTCAATTAGAAACTATTTTAAATGATAAATTAGCAATGAGAGGATGGCAAACTTTCGCGTAACAAACGTTCAATGCGGCAAACATTCTCTTACAGCCCTTCTCCTCGATTCTCACTCAATCGAGTGACCAAACGAGTATGCTAGCTCTTTCAATTTCTAATTATAAAAGTATATAAAAGTTGTGAAAGTGAAGTAAAACATATACTCGTATCATGTCTGATTCAGCAGTTGCAACGTCCGCGTCTCCTGTGGTTGCCACACCAGCCAAAGCCGAGAAGAAGGTGGCCACTAAAAAGGCAACTCCAGCATTGAAGGCAAAGAAGACAACATCTCCACCATCACATCCGCCAACTCAGCAAATGGTAGATGCGTCGATAAAAAGCTTAAAGGAGCGTGGTGGCTCATCGCTTCTCGCAATCAAGAAATATATCAGTGCCACATACAAGTGCGATGCCCAGAAACTAGCTCCGTTCATTAAGAAGTACTTGAAGACTTCAGTAGCAAATGGAAAGCTGATCCAAACAAAGGGAAAGGGCGCGACTGGTTCATTTAAACTATCTGCATCCACTAAGAAAGATCCCAAGCCAAAGGCAGCCGCTGTCGAGAAGAAAACTAAGGTGGCTCCATCGGCTGCAGCCGCAAAGAAGAACAAAACTGCGTCCCCCACAAAGAAATCAGCTGGTGCCACTGATAAGAAGCCATCAAAGGCGGTAGCAACCAAGAAGAGCGTTGAGAAAAAGAAGGCAGAGAAGGCAAAGGCTAAGGATGCAAAGAAAACGGGGACCGTGAAGGCTAAAGCCACCACAGCTAAGGCCAAGGCAAGCGCAGTAAAGCCAAAGACACCAAAGCCTAAGACCGCAAGTGCTAAACCTAAAAAGGCAGTGTCGGCAGCCACCCCGAAAAAATCTGCCGCCAAGAAGCCGAAGGCAAAAACTGCATCTGCGAAGAAATAATTTAGAAAGCGCGACTTTCTGAGTTATGAAATTTGCTGAAATTTGTTAAAAGCCCTTTTCAGGGCTACAATTATATGTATTTTTAAAGAGAGTCATATTTTCAAGCGATATTTATTATTTAATTTCATAGTGAACTGATCTACATTGCTATTGAGAATTTATTTAAGTTTTGTTAGTAAATAGTTTTGAAGGCCCAAACAATTCAGTGCCTTTTATAACTTCAAACTTCCATAACTTTGGCAAAACTAAACCGATTGTCGTGACCTAAGCCATTTTGATCATTATTTGTCCTCTACTTTAATTCGGCATTTAAGGTTTAAGCACTTAAATAATAATATATTTTTTTCGAATTTTTTTTTAAAAGAAAACGTAATCTTTGTCAAAATTCTTTTTTTAAATCTTAGAATCTTGAAATTTTTGTTTTTGTCGATTGTTGGTGTAACTATTAGTATAAAAAATTATAGAAAAAGTTATTCGGTGTTTAATTTTTCTGTCAAAAATCATGCCATAAATAACAAAAAACAAGTATGAGTGCTCTAGTCGAGAGTGCCCGACTAGGATATACCCTGATCCAAGGTCTTACATTCATTGAAGTTATTTATCTGCATTCATACATAGAAACACACACACACATATACAAACAAAAGCTGCTTGCTACGCGCGTCATACATATGCTTTGCTTCTTCTTCCTTTGGCACCAAACTATGTTACATTGAATCGTTAATAACTTCTTTGTTTATTGTCCGATCGTAATGAAATTTGTAAACACAAAGATGGCATATAAATGTAGACTATGTAAAATCCGAAGGTCATACCTCTTAAAATACGTATTTTTCGATTTCTTGGAGATCGGGGAGGGGTATCCAAAAAGTGAAATGCTTTTATCCTCTGTATGCTATTGGAAAGTATATATACCAAATTTGGTGACTCTACGTCTTATAACTTTTAAGCTATACCTTAAAAACACTGTTTTGGAAACTTAATTTATCGATAACTTTTGAAAGGATTGAGATTAAATATGAAGTCTCTAGCTTTTGTAGTCTCTGAGAAACACGCGTTCATACAGACGGACAGACGGATATGGCTATATCGACTCGGCTATTGATACTGATCAAGAATATATATACTTTATGGGGTCGGAGATGCTTCCTTATGCCTGTTACATACTTTTGCACAAAACCATAATACCCGTTTTTCCCATTTTTAATGGGATCAGGGTATAAAAATGGCCAAATCCATATAGATGACCTTTTACGACTTTAAACTCCCAAAACTTTGTAAAAACTGAACCGATCTTCAAGATTGGGGCCATTTCGTAAGTGGTTTGTAATTTTTACCAATTCTATATTTTAAGTATTATGCATTTTAGAAAATTAAATTTTGTTTGCATTTATTTAACTTAGTTAACATTGTAAATATTTGATTCTTTGAAAAATGGATTTTTGGCCCTGAAAAGGGCCTTTTGTTTATAGTTTCCATTCGTACATCAAGCTAGAATTTATTTTGAGCTAGTGTACTTGGTTACTGCTTTTGTTCCCTCACTGACGGCGTGCTTAGCCAACTCTCCGGGCAACAAAAGACGGACAGCGGTTTGGATTTCCCGACTGGTGATGGTAGACCGCTTGTTGTATTGGGCCAAACGAGATGCCTCGGCAGCAATTCGCTCAAAAATATCGTTGACAAAGCTGTTCATGATGCTCATTGCCTTCGACGAAACGCCAGTGTCAGGATGGACCTGCTTCAGCACTTTGTAAATGTAGATGGCATAGCTTTCCTTCCTCTTGCGCCTCTTCTTCTTATCAGTCTTAGTGATGTTCTTCTGAGCCTTGCCAGCCTTTTTGGCTGCCTTTCCACTAGTTTTCGGCGGCATAATTATTAATATTCACGTAAATCCACTTCACAAATGTTTGGCTAGCATAACACACATGCTTGATATTTATACTTTTATTTGAGCAACGCTTTCATGTTAAAATTCCAGTGCAAACTGGGCAGCTACCCTCCATTAGCTGAAGAAGTAGGTAGCCGAAAAAAGTACAAATATAGTAGCCACGCTTGGGTCTAAGCAACATTCAACATTTGATTCTTGTGTGAGAAGAAAGTAAAAGTGAAATAAATAAAAATGTCTGGTCGTGGTAAAGGTGGAAAAGTTAAGGGAAAGGCAAAGTCGCGTTCCAACCGCGCTGGTCTTCAGTTCCCTGTTGGTCGTATTCATCGTCTTCTCCGCAAGGGCAACTATGCCGAGCGCGTTGGTGCCGGTGCTCCTGTGTACTTGGCTGCCGTTATGGAATACTTGGCCGCTGAAGTCTTGGAGTTGGCTGGCAATGCTGCACGCGATAACAAGAAGACTAGAATTATCCCTCGCCATCTGCAATTGGCTATCCGCAACGACGAGGAGTTAAACAAACTACTTTCGGGCGTTACCATTGCCCAGGGCGGTGTTTTACCCAACATCCAGGCCGTTCTTTTGCCCAAGAAGACCGAAAAGAAGGCATAAGTAACCAGTTTACTGATCGTGTACATATGTAGAAATTCAAAACCAACGTCCTTTTCAGGACGACCAAAAAATGTACAAAAGAGACTATATTTTCATGCCCAGTTATTTTTATAAGCGATGCAAATAAACTCAATTCGATAAACAAAAAAAAGTACAGTCAGCGCAAAATGCAATAAGAGGGATGGTGAAACTATATTTCGTTACCTGAAGCGCAAGGCTAGGTAGCAAGCGCTAGTGCTGATTGGGTCTTATGAGCGTATCTCGTCCGATCACTGAAGCACTAAGCAGCGACGGGCCCGGCTATTACATAGATGCGGGACCGTTTGGGAACAAAGCGTGTTTACTTTACTTTTTTAAATGTATTATCTAATTTATATATAACGAGAAAGAATGGCTACCTTCGGCGCTCCGAAGGTATTATACCCTTGCAGTTGCTGAATATAATAAAACACGCTGCTACTACAAAAAGAGAATGATAATGCTACCTTTAAAATTAGTTTTCTTAGGTGTTAAGATAAACTCATAATAACTAAGTTTGGTTGAGTTACCACAAAAAATTTAAATTTTCGACTGATCGTTCCTATGGCAGCTATATGCTATAGTATAGTTTTTATCAAGATAGCTTCAAAATTGAGAGACAGACGGACAAAGCTATATCGAATATATATACTTCATGAGGTCGCAAACTTCTGGCCAAAATTATAATACCCTCTGCAAGGGTATAACAATTTCGATATAGACAACATTTTTTTGGGGTTTGAATCGAATGTTTTTTTATCTCTTTTAAGCAGTGTTTAGTGGTCCTGAAAAGGACCGATTGGTACATATATATATAGTCAGTTTTTGTATACAAAATGTGAATGTACACATATTTTTAGCCGCCAAAACCGTACAGGGTGCGGCCTTGTCTCTTCAGCGCGTAGACAACATCCATGGCAGTGACTGTCTTCCTCTTGGCATGCTCGGTGTATGTGACCGCATCACGGATAACATTTTCCAAAAACACCTTTAGAACACCACGAGTTTCTTCATATATGAGACCAGAGATACGTTTGACGCCACCACGACGAGCTAAACGGCGGATAGCTGGCTTCGTGATGCCCTGGATGTTATCACGCAACACTTTACGATGACGTTTAGCGCCGCCTTTACCCAAGCCTTTGCCACCTTTACCACGACCAGTCATTTTTACTTTTTATATTTAGCTTTACACTGCACAATAGTCAGAAAGACACTAATGCTTGCTCTGCGACAAGCGCATTTATTTATACAAAAAAACCCGAGTACACAGATATTTCCATCTCGCTCATGATACATGCTACATGCTACCCGTTTAGCGTTTAGCGACTGTATCGGTCTCTTTCTAACCTACCACCAGTTTTCTATATAAGTAGCGTTTGACCTGGCTCACGATCATTGTGTGTTTAACAGTGACAGTGTGAAGTAAGAAAGAATTGTGAAAGAAAAACATGGCGCGTACTAAGCAGACTGCTCGTAAATCGACGGGAGGCAAGGCTCCTCGCAAACAGTTGGCTACTAAGGCAGCACGCAAAAGTGCTCCAGCAACCGGTGGTGTGAAGAAGCCTCATCGCTATCGTCCCGGTACTGTTGCACTGCGTGAAATTCGTCGCTACCAGAAGAGCACAGAGTTGCTAATTCGCAAGTTGCCGTTCCAGCGTTTAGTCCGCGAAATTGCTCAGGACTTCAAGACCGATTTACGTTTCCAGAGCTCGGCCGTGATGGCTCTGCAGGAAGCTAGCGAAGCCTACCTGGTTGGCCTATTTGAAGACACAAACTTGTGTGCTATCCATGCTAAGCGTGTCACCATCATGCCCAAGGACATCCAACTGGCCAGACGCATTCGTGGCGAGCGTGCTTAAATTGTATTGGCGTTGTGCTTTGACCATAAAGCATAAACTAAGACAACTATAAACAATCGGTCCTTTTCAGGACCACCATATGTTTTCCACAAGGAGATTTATGTTTTCGAAACTAGTACTAAAGTACTAGTTGACTGTAAATGCTACAATGTAGCATTGGCGTCATAGGAAACTGTCGATTTATGTTTTCGTAACTTGTATTTTATTGACTGTACATTTTACAATGCAGTATTGACGGCCTAGAATAGGCACATCGTACCAATTCAAGCACCAATACTTGAGATGAAATGTTCTTTAGTATAGTTACTTGTATAACTTGACAGCCGTGATTAAACTTATATAAATGATACAGCTATATACAATAAATTTACAAATATAAACCCTACACAAAATAAAATGAATTTTGTTTATTTTTACTTTAAAAATATACTGTGTAAATTTTGACTTTATTTGCATATTATCAAATATATGCTAAAAATGTTAGTGGTATAGCAATAAATATTTTGAATACTGCTAAAATTAGAAAAACTAGCTGATTTCTTCCTGACTTATATGTGCACAAAGGAAGATGATTTTAATATAATACATATTAAAATATATGCTATTGAGTTGTTATATATGTGTATATTTTAAACAAATATTTTATTTATTTATTTATTTATTTATTTACGATTCCCAATGCTACAAGCTTAAGCTTATTATTTAAAGCACTAGTCACTACTACCAAAATTCTGTAAATTAATATTAATATTATTTCTGTTTTATACTATTGTATTATTATTAATTATTATTAATAAATTAATTATGTATTTATATAATTTTTAAAATGTGCCATCAAAATTGTATTAAATTTGTGTGTGCTACTAACTGTCTTGATGTTGTGTGGTAGGTTGTTCCAGAGTTGAACAGCAAAAATATAAAACTGGTTCTTTGAACTTGCCATTTATGTTCTCATACTAACTATATTGTTTGTCCTTAGCAAATCATATAAGTACTTAGGCTGTTTTGTAAAAATAATTTTGTGTAGCATTCTTAGTATTTTAAACTGTATCCAGGTCTTTAAGTTTAGATCAAGTAAATTATTTATATATTATGCATACATACATACACACATATTGAATATGTACATTTGTATTTGATATTTGACTTTGGCTATTTAATTTTTCAAAGCAAAATTTCAATATGCAAACAAATAAAATATTTTTGTATGTATTACATACATATGTATGTACATACGTATGTATATTAAAAATCACTTATCCCTTAAATAAGTATAAGCAACTTCAAGATTAAACGCGCGAAGTTACTACTTTTTTCTTTTGCTTCCATAATAACTATGTATGTCACTTAATAGACGAAACTCGACTGACAATTGCCAAATTTTCGTCACAATTATACACCAAAATTACACAGCGCGAATGCACACCCGATCATGCAGCCGACACGATTGAGAGACCATAGGTACCGTTCTCGGCGCTGAAGCGAAACCGATAATGTGACGTCACATTATAGTTCTGTGCTGTGTAAATTGCTTTGGCATTTGGCGCGCATTCGGTCGTTTTCGTTTCAAATTACCTTATAAAAGAATACTTAACAATACAATTAATAAAGCTATATCCTGAATTAACTTAACATGGCATATTTCTCATGCTTAACAGCTGTAAGTGCGAAATTGTCTATTAAATTGGGTCACTTGGTTCAAAACGCGTGCGCACAAAATTTGATAATGTGACGTCACAGTGTTAGCGTCAGCGTTCTAAACCTCTCTCAATCGTGGCAGCCGATAAGGTTCGGTTCAACTGAGAGTGCCAATTTCATTTCTCTCTCAGCTATTATATTTTTAGACGGGATTGTTTTAAGAATTCCGTAGTTAAATCAAGCATGTTCGGCTTATTTTGCCCTTTTTATTTAAGAATTATATCCTGAATACATACTTAACAATTTCAAATTGATTTTTAGTACGGATTTTTTTTCTGTGTACGTACTATCCATAGCAGTTGAGGAGGCTGAAGTGGCTTGATCTTGGCAAGAAGTCCATTGTGCCATACTCTATCGAATGTCAGTCTCAGTACAAAGTTGAATTACAGGACGAGAAACATTACAGCTTTAAGAGGCATAGCCTTGAGTGTAAGATTATCCAGGCCATCTTCACCTGGAGCTTTTCTAGCTTTTAGCTGTTTGATGTGACCATTATCTATATTCGCTCCGCTGTGCAGTAATCGACACACTTTCGTCGTGATAACCGGAGCAGAGTCATATGTAACTACTAATGGTAGACGATCTGAAGAAAGCTGATGTTCTGTCCTTATCTTCAAATGTTCTGGACGCAGTCCATTGTAAAGAAATAAGTCGATGTGGCTGGGTATGCGATTTGTATCTGCAGGATAGTGTGTTGCTTGACCAGTTGCCACAGTTGAACAGTGGAGCTTTGTACTGCGTGCTGAAGGCAGCTGCGCCTCGCTCGCCCTTAAAACTTAATCAAAGTCTGCTTTTAGCATTAAAATCGCTGCCAATAATAAATTTACTGCCCAGATTACTGAATATCTGGTTGAAGTCTGCTTCTGACCATGGGACCTTTGGAGGAAAGTAAAGAGAAGAAATTCCCAACTTATTAATGGAGTCCATTTGCGGTTGCGTCGTCGTCACCGGGTCGCAAGGAAAATGAGGTATTTCCTGTTTTACTAGGATCGCGGCTCCACCTCCTAGTCTATAACTGGGATGGTCTGCTTTATGAATGTTGTAGCCGGGGAGATAGATGTGTGTATTTTTCTAAAGACAGGACTCAGTGATAAGCAAAACGTCTATCTTATGTTATGCCCAGAGATTCCCCGAGCATTCAATAGCCGCCCACAGTCTTGAGCTTTTAAAATCTGGCATTTGCTGCCAGGGTCCTTTTTGGGTCGAGTTGACAAAAGTACCTGTAGCTGGAATGACTTTGTTCTGATCTGCACTGGTGTTCCGGGCCGAGTAATTTTGCATAGGATATGTTCCCTTGCACCAAAGCTGCTGGTACAAATTGTTGCACATTTCCACTGCGCTTTTCTGCGATGTTGGATGATCTTGGGAACATTTTCCGCAGATGTATGGTCTCCAGCAATAGTTTTTATTGTGCCCGTGACAGAGGATGGCTGCAAGATTTTTCTTGGGTATCTCTACCGAAGTTCTTTGGCGTTTATTTTGAGTGCCTCCCTGTTGTTAGAATCCCGGGCCAGTTCAAAGAAGAAGAAATTGTTGAGTCACCGGAGGGTTGTACAAACGAACGACATTAATTCCATGCTGGGTGAAGGCCTCTTTGATTTTATTTTGAGGGGTTGAGCTTGCTAGATTGCGAACTATAACTTTAAAAGCTTTATCTCCCTTCAGTTGATATTTGGTGAAATTTCAACATCAGGTGGGCCAGTTTTTCTTGAATATACTTTGTAAATTTTAAGTTTAGCATGAATTCAGTTTGAATTTTATCAGATATATGCTAAAAATGTTTGTAGTGAATTAGATTTAATATTTTAAAAACTGAATAATTGAGAAAAACTAGTAAATTCCTTGCTGACTAAAATGTATTCAAAAGAAGATTGTTTAAAGTTGGATGCTTAATATGTTTCTAGCTGGCTACCAATGGTTAAATTTTAGTGTGAAATAATTATCAAATAAATGCTGATGAGTTTTTATATAAATATATTGTATATTCTAAACATATTTTTTATAATTAATACGAATTTATATTTTTCCGACCCATTATTCTGTTCTTGCTTCTACTCAAGTGCGCCTATTTGTATCAGCTAGTGGCCAAGCTTAAAAAGTCTTTAAAATCGATTTCATTAGTTGTATGCCTATTAACAGTTGTAATTCAATAAAGAATTGTTCAAATATTATAATTAACATTGAAATTCTGCTTGTTTTGTTATATTTATATTAAAAAACAATATTTTTCACTAACAATTGGTTCGTGATGTTACAAAGTTAAACTTCATGTGGTTGTAAAAAGTCGGTTATTCACAATAAAAAAACATTATATATTTTATTTATTTTTTCAAATATTTAAGAAATTATTGCCATTTATATTTCATTTCGATTTTCAATTAGAAACTATTTTAAATGATAAATTAGCAATGAGATGATGGCAAACTTTCGCGTAACAAACGTTCAATGCGGCAAACATTCTCTTACAGCCCTTCTCCTCGATTCTCACTCAATCGAGTGACCAAACGAGTATGCTAGCTCTTTCAATTTCTAATTATAAAAGTATATAAAAGTTGTGAAAGTGAAGTAAAACATATACTCGTATCATGTCTGATTCAGCAGTTGCAACGTCCGCGTCTCCTGTGGTTGCCACACCAGCCAAAGCCGAGAAGAAGGTGGCCACTAAAAAGGCAACTCCAGCATTGAAGGCAAAGAAGACAACATCTCCACCATCACATCCGCCAACTCAGCAAATGGTAGATGCGTCGATAAAAAGCTTAAAGGAGCGTGGTGGCTCATCGCTTCTCGCAATCAAGAAATATATCAGTGCCACATACAAGTGCGATGCCCAGAAACTAGCTCCGTTCATTAAGAAGTACTTGAAGACTTCAGTAGCAAATGGAAAGCTGATCCAAACAAAGGGAAAGGGCGCGACTGGTTCATTTAAACTATCTGCATCCACTAAGAAAGATCCCAAGCCAAAGGCAGCCGCTGTCGAGAAGAAAACTAAGGTGGCTCCATCGGCTGCAGCCGCAAAGAAGAACAAAACTGCGTCCCCCACAAAGAAATCAGCTGGTGCCACTGATAAGAAGCCATCAAAGGCGGTAGCAACCAAGAAGAGCGTTGAGAAAAAGAAGGCAGAGAAGGCAAAGGCTAAGGATGCAAAGAAAACGGGGACCGTGAAGGCTAAAGCCACCACAGCTAAGGCCAAGGCAAGCGCAGTAAAGCCAAAGACACCAAAGCCTAAGACCGCAAGTGCTAAACCTAAAAAGGCAGTGTCGGCAGCCACCCCGAAAAAATCTGCCGCCAAGAAGCCGAAGGCAAAAACTGCATCTGCGAAGAAATAATTTCCTCTTTAGAAAGCGCGACTTTCTGAGTTATGAAATTTGCTGAAATTTGTTAAAAGCCCTTTTCAGGGCTACAATTATATGTATTTTTAAAGAGAGTCATATTTTCAAGCGATATTTATTATTTAATTTCATAGTGAACTGATCTACATTGCTATTGAGAATTTATTTAAGTTTTGTTAGTAAATAGTTTTGAAGGCCCAAACAATTCAGTGCCTTTTATAACTTCAAACTTCCATAACTTTGGCAAAACTAAACCGATTGTCGTGACCTAAGCCATTTTGATCATTATTTGTCCTCTACTTTAATTCGGCATTTAAGGTTTAAGCACTTAAATAATAATATATTTGTTTTTCGAATTTTTTTGTTAAAAGAAAACGTAATCTTTGTCAAAATTCTTTTTTTAAATCTTAGAATCTTGAAATTTTTGTAACTATTAGTATGAAAATTTATAGAAAAAGTTATTCGGTGTTTAATTTTTCTGTCAAAAATCATGCCAAAAATAACGAAAAAAATAGCTTGTAAGTGCCAAAATCCATATAGATGACCTTTTAAAAAAAAACTGAACCGATCTTCAAGATTGGGGCCATTTCGTAAGTGGTTTGTAATTTTTACCAATTCTATATTTTAAGTTTATGCATTTTAGAAAATTAAATTTTGTTTGCATTTATTTAACTTAGTTAACATTGTAAATATTTGGATTCTTTGAAAAATGGATTTTTGGCCCTGAAAAGGGCCTTTTGTTTATAGTTTCCATTCGTACATCAAGCTAGAATTTATTTTGAGCTAGTGTACTTGGTTACTGCTTTTGTTCCCTCACTGACGGCGTGCTTAGCCAACTCTCCGGGCAACAAAAGACGGACAGCGGTTTGGATTTCCCGACTGGTGATGGTAGACCGCTTGTTGTATTGGGCCAAACGAGATGCCTCGGCAGCAATTCGCTCAAAAATATCGTTGACAAAGCTGTTCATGATGCTCATTGCCTTCGACGAAACGCCAGTGTCAGGATGGACCTGCTTCAGCACTTTGTAAATGTAGATGGCATAGCTTTCCTTCCTCTTGCGCCTCTTCTTCTTATCAGTCTTAGTGATGTTCTTCTGAGCCTTGCCAGCCTTTTTGGCTGCCTTTCCACTAGTTTTCGGCGGCATAATTATTAATATTCACGTAAATCCACTTCACAAATGTTTGGCTAGCATAATTGATTAAACAAATAAAACACAAAACTAAAAAACACTTAATACTATTAACAGAAAAAGGGATGAAAAAAATTACAAAAGTGGAAAAAGGAACCCAATAAAAGCATTGTTAGTCTTATATGAATAGCCCATCATTTGGGCGAGACTGATTTTCCGGTAAAAATATAATCGATATTTTTCTTTAAATACTAAGATGGTTGGTAGAATCTACTGGGTATCCTACTGAATCGTATCTGTCTACACTCTTTGATACCTCTCGGTTTAGCATCTATAGACAAAACTTTCAAAAAAAAGAGTACTACCGTTTGGTGTTTGAGATCTTATAGATTGATTGAATAAAGATGTGTGGAGGTGCGGGAACCGCTACCCAAGCACGTCGAGAACGTCTTTCAAAGAGACGGATTTTTTCCATTTGATTTGATTTGATATTAAACCAACCGATGTGGCCAAATGGATTGGTTGAAAGTTTTTTGTAGGCAAGGAGATTTTAACTAGTTGTGGGTTTGGATGCACAGTTAAAGTGGTTTGAAAAGGTGGATTTATGAGTTGATTTTTGCCCTGAAAGAATGTCGATGTGTTATCAAATCGGAGCTTTTGGTCAAATACTCCTAAGTATTGATGTGTGGCTTCATTTTGATTTCTTTATTGCCATGTATATAGAGTTTGGGCTTGAAGTGTCTAGCATTTTTATATAGGGCAGTATTTTCGGACCTTGGAAATAACAGGCTTCACATTTATTAGCGTTGAGCTTGATTGCCATTTGGTAAAATAATTCACAGCTGATCTAATAACTATTTGTCATTCCCGTTTGCTATTCTTACCTGAGGACCGAAGCTCTAGACACGGTTGATCGCGCTTCATATTGAGAAGGATTACTATAAGTCTGTAAGTCAGCAAGATATATATGTATAATATTGGTGCTATAATGACCCCTGTGCCCCCTCAAAATCTCCGGATAAAATTTCTGCCCGTGTGGACTTGTGACAAAGAAGGAACGAGAGGTAAGATATTTTGTATGAACGTGTAGTATTTGATTAAAATGGAACATAGTATGCATTTTGTAAATAGGCCGTTTGTCCAAACTGTGTCAAAGGCCTTTTCAAAATCAAGTGCACAGGCAATAGTGGCACATTTTCTGCAATTTCCGAAATAAAATTGTTTGCAACTGCTAATGAGTTGTTAAAGATAGGCTACCCGGAATCCAAATTGACATTTTGAGTATTTGGTGGGTGTCTTTTTTTGACTTGTCCATTATCATTTTTTCAAACGAAGGCTTATTGCAGAAAGAATAGAAATTGGTCTGTACCCCTGAAGGCTTTTGGGGTCTGCCTTTGGCTTGGGAATTGGCATACTCTACTGCGCTTCCAGTCGGTTGGAAAGTAGCCAGAGTTAAAACATTGATTAAAAAGAATGGCTAGGTGCTTTAACACAGGAATGTTACAATGTTTCAGAAGGAAATTGCTACTACCGTCTGGACCCATGTTTTCTTACTGTTTTTGAATTTAATCCACTCAAAGTTGCTCCTTTTAAACCCAATCTCTTCTGCACCCTGCCATTTGCCGTCTGCCTTTTGGTTAGAAAAATTAACTAGTATGAGGCTCCGCTCAGGCCGTTAGATTTGAGACTTCTCTGTCTACATGGTTTTTGTGTTGTCTGGATCGGGGCTATCGTTTACATGTTGTTATTTGTTTGTGGATTCGCTCAAACGACCAAGCATATTATTTGCCAAACGGACTGTATAAGGCGGGGTACAATCTATTCATTGTGTCAGTGCTGACAGAAATGTCTTGTTAGCACTTATAATTGTTGGCTTGGATTGCCGTCTGAAGAGTTTTTAGACTATTCTCTTGGGTTTATGTCTTTAGATGTTTCTAAATTAGGTTGCTGATTTCAATGCTATGATTTGAATGTGAGTTCGAAAAATCTTGGACTTTCATACGGATATTGTGATTCCTTCTTAGTCTTCTAACTACGTTTGTCTTATCTCAAGACACTCCCTTATTGGGCTATCTTGTTGGGTTTGGATGGCGAATGGTTATTTTGGGGATACCTGGTGTCAGTGCAGTCTGATGCGGTGTTTAAATTCTCATTCTATCTATTTGAAAGGGCTTTGGTTGGACAACTGTGCTATTGGGCTGAATTCCTAAGTAGAATAGCATTCCAAATTCTGAATCAATTTTGTTAAAATTGTGGATTATCTTGGGGCTAGAATTATCATCTGATATTCCCGAGTTTTATTTTCAAGCTAATTCCCAGGTGATCGGACGGAAAGTCATATAAAGTGCTACAGTGGGTATTGAAGTCTATTGGAAATCAACTGAGCAGATAAAGAAATCTATTGATGACGAAGTCCACGGTTATTTGGGCGAGTAGGTTCTTCAGAAGGGTAGAGAACAAGATTAGGTTTACTCAGAAGCCATTTGTAAAGAGCTTTGCCTTGATAGTTTACATGGGCGGGGCTATAAGTTGGCACGTGCCACTAGGGTGCTTGGCGTTCAGATCGCAGCCAAGATAATCTGACCCCCATTAGCGGCCTGGTTCACAGTAATAAATATCATGTTCGTTTGGCGTTGTAAGTAACTGCTAACAGCTCTGGATGTTCCTGAGCGAGTCTGTGTATGAGAATTTAATGGCTACGGCTTCAATGAAGCGAAGTGGCAGATTCTATGTTTTCTACATTATACCATTTTTAACCATATAGCTACAGACGTACCAAGCTCATTTGCGTTATGACTAGTCATAACTTGTGTGAGTAGCTCGCACATTTTGTCGAAAAAATTTAACGTGAAACTAGCTGTATTTCTGTGGCCAAGTCTGTGCTCAGTATGGATTAATGTGGCCTATGTTTAGTTAGGAATTGGTCTATATTCTTTTGCTCATCGGACATAGAATACGTTTTGAAATATGCATTTTAATTGTCATATTAATTTGGGCTATTTGAATAAGAAAATCTATAGTAGGGCTTGTTTTATTTGTCGTGCTCCTGATCATTATTATTTTGGTTTGTTGGGTATTTTATACTTGTTCTTATTCAATGCATAAATATATCCTTTCCAAAGGCTTGGACACTATCGTTGTTTAGACCTTCAATCGTCATCACGGTTGTTGAGGTTTAGGGGCTAGTTTTTTGATCATATGTTCCCGTAATGCAGGGTTACTAATGGTCAGGTTTGCCACTTGTTGTGGTTTCTGAATTGTGAGGGGCTAGGCTGTGCTGATTTTTTAAAAAGTGCAGCGAACGGAACATTTTTTTGTATTTTATTTTGGACCACGGTTGAAGCTTTGTGGACCTTTTTAATATTGCTTTGTGCCACTAATTCCGTTTATTTCTAGTTCTCAGTAGCTCCTTACTGGAAATTTTGGCATTTGCCGTGTCGTCCCTTACAATACACATTTGTTTTATTCTATTGGGAACATACTGTTGGGGTCCTCTTTTTATGGTGCATTGCCCAGGTGCATGGTCTGTGTGCATTTACGCAACGGTATCCAGTTTGCAATTGCTTGCTACGTGGCAAAACCGTTGGCAGTTATGGCACTGCGTAATTTTATTATTAGACTTAAAGCCTTCAATTTTAATTTTACAATTTAAAAGGGTATTAACTGTCAATAAAGCCCTTGAATTTTCGGATTTTTCTACCTGCAAGAGCCAGAAATTCTTTTTGAATGCCCTAACTGTTAGGATTTTTGTTGCCGGACAGCTCTCCTGAATGGCAGCTTTAACCTCTTCCTCATTAAAAATTTCCTGAGGGAGTTTCTTTATAACTAAAGTCACTGGCTTCAGTTCTTTAGGTGTATATGTGTAGTAGCTGATTTTTTTGAGTCTAACATAAGTCTTGTCTTTTGGAAATGGTCCAAAGAAAATAAGTTAATGTGGGTCCTATTTTTGTTTATGATGTTCAGGGTAAACCGCTCATTTTTAACTATTTGGCGCAACATACCTGTTAGCTCCTTAGGGTGAGCGTTATATGTTGCGATGATTGGAAGTTCTGTTGTTTTGCCTTTGGCAGTACACACGTCGATTGCGCCTGGTTGCGCCTTCGCCGTTCCTTCTTTGCAACTCGGTCGACGTCCATAGCCTCGACTGCGCTTGTTGATGCTGCCTTTGGGATTGCAGCACTTTTGCCCTTTTTCCATTAGGCTGGCTTGGAGCTCGCAGTGCCGGAAATTCATGTTGGGTTCTTGGATTTCTCCCTCGTCAGGTAGAGAGAGAGCGGCAAATTTGTTTCCAGACATCACCGATGCTGGTATTTTTAATTTTTCCATGCGCTCCTGGACATTGCTGATATTAGTAATTGGCGGAGATGCATCAACTCTTCCATAATGCTGTGGTACTCGTCTGATGATATCCGGACGCCATTAGAAACCTCCGCCTCTTCTTCAGCTACCTCAACATCGGAGTCGGTATATTCGTCGTAGCTCAGCGAAGAAGATCTGCTCCGCTTGCCGACAGTTATTTCATCTTCGTTGTTGTTGTTCAAGTCCTCACTAATTTCTTTATTGCACTTCACACCTGCCATTTTGGTTTTTGAGTAAGGCGCTTTTATGTCGTCACGTCGGTAACTAGGATGTAATGACGACTTGCTCTTTTTCACATCACTCGTGTCCATATCACCACTAATTCACCACATGTATTGTGTCTATATCACAGGAGCTACTTTGATTTATATTCACTCACAATATGTATTTTTAAGATGCGGATAATGCCACCACTTTTTCACTTGTAACTTTCAACAATGATTTAACTAAGTTAAACTCCCGTCGAGCAGTCTGCTTAGTACGCGCCATGTTTTTCTTTCACAATTCTTTCTTACTTCACACTGTCACTGTTGAAAACACAATGGTCGTGAGCAGCGATTTTTTTTAGCGATTTTTATTAGTCTCATTTTTGATTAGGTACTACAGTTAAAATACCTATTTAATAGTACAGTCTTGGGTGACAAAGTCAAGCTTACTTACATTATAATTACTATTGATATTGCCTTGCGCAGGCGTGAAATCTAATACTTAATGCTAATTTAGGTTATAAGTATATTAGTTTTAATTATTGCTTATTACATATTTAAAATGGGTTTTTGGTAGTATCTAAAAATGTTAGCTGTTACGTTTTATTACTCTCTGGTTATATAATAAAGGGTTTTCTATAATATAAATCGATGTGATAAACTACCTAGTCTATACCGCACTCTAAATTCTCTCTATATTTCTTACGCTCACCCCTTCTCTTGGCCGTGGCTGGGTCTAGGCTTACTGGTGTGGTGGACGCGGGGCGTGCTCGTGGTGGCGGGTGGCGTGGCGCTGCGTCTCTGCTCGCGGGCTCTTGTGGCGTGATTTTTCCGCGGATGGACGCCTCTGATCGCCGGCGTGACTGTCCGCGGCTGGACTGCGTTTCGTCTGATCCCCGGCGTGACTGACCTACCCTTTTTCTGTCGAGGTTGCTGCGTGCGCTGTTCGCGAGTATGCTGCCCGAGTCGTTTTCTAAGTCCCGTTATCCCTTTGTTCGTCGCTACCTTCCAGCCGTTTTGCTTATGACGATCGCGAATTTGCCGTCGTCGCTGCGTGTGCCGATGTGTAAGTCCCGTTGTTGCTGAGCGCGTGCGCAGGTCTGCTATTCCTGCCCACCAGTCGTTTGTTGTCAGTGATGCGCCGGGGTCGTTAGTGATGCTCTGCTGTGCTCGCGTTAACCTGTGATTGGGGTTCTAGAAGGTCCCTACTCGTAATAATTACGCTCTTTCTCATAGAATAAGTATAAATAAATGTCTTTAACTCTTATACTTAAAACTATTATGTGACGTCCATATTTGGGTCATCACACTGTAAAGAAATAATTTAACTGTTTAGAGTATGCGCGAGTTTCTGAGATATGAAATTTGCTGAAATTTATCAAAGCCCTTTTCAGGGCTACAATTATATGTATTTTTAAAGAGAGTCATATTTTCAAGCGATATTTATTAATTTCTTAGAGAACTGGTCAACATTACAATTGAAAATTTATTTAAGTTTTGTCAGTAGATTGTTTTAAAGGCCCAAACAATTCAGTGCCTTTTAAAACTTCAAACTACCATAACTTCGTCAAAACTAAACCGATTGTCGTGACCAAAGCCATTTTGATCATTATTTTTGTCCTATCTTAAGGGTTTCGAATTTTTTTTTGAAAAAACTATACTTGTCAACATTTTTTTATTAAATCTTAGAATCTTGAAAATTATGTTTTGTCGATTGTGGGTGTAACTATTAGTATAAAAAATTATAGAAAAAGTTATTCGGTGTTTAATTTTTCTGTCAAAAATCATGCCAAAAATAACGAAAAAATTAGCTTGTAAGTGCCAAAATCCATATAGATGACCTTTTAAAAAAAAACTGAACCGATCTTCAAGATTGGGGCCATTTCGTAAGTGGTTTGTAATTTTTATCAATTCTATATTTTAAGTTTATGCATTTTAGAAAATTAAATTTTGTTTGCATTTATTTAACTTAGTTAACATTGTAAATATTTGGATTCTTTGAAAAATGGATTTTTGGCCCTGAAAAGGGCCTTTTGTTTATAGTTTCCATTCGTACATCAAGCTAGAATTTATTTTGAGCTAGTGTACTTGGTTACTGCTTTTGTTCCCTCACTGACGGCGTGCTTAGCCAACTCTCCGGGCAACAAAAGACGGACAGCGGTTTGGATTTCCCGACTGGTGATGGTAGACCGCTTGTTGTATTGGGCCAAACGAGATGCCTCGGCAGCAATTCGCTCAAAAATATCGTTGACAAAGCTGTTCATGATGCTCATTGCCTTCGACGAAACGCCAGTGTCAGGATGGACCTGCTTCAGCACTTTGTAAATGTAGATGGCATAGCTTTCCTTCCTCTTGCGCCTCTTCTTCTTATCAGTCTTAGTGATGTTCTTCTGAGCCTTGCCAGCCTTTTTGGCTGCCTTTCCACTAGTTTTCGGCGGCATAATTATTAATATTCACGTAAATCCACTTCACAAATGTTTGGCTAGCATAACACACATGCTTGATATTTATACTTTTATTTGAGCAACGCTTTCATGTTAAAATTCCAGTGCAAACTGGGCAGCTACCCTCCATTAGCTGAAGAAGTAGGTAGCCGAAAAAAGTACAAATATAGTAGCCACGCTTGGGTCTAAGCAACATTCAACATTTGATTCTTGTGTGAGAAGAAAGTAAAAGTGAAATAAATAAAAATGTCTGGTCGTGGTAAAGGTGGAAAAGTTAAGGGAAAGGCAAAGTCGCGTTCCAACCGCGCTGGTCTTCAGTTCCCTGTTGGTCGTATTCATCGTCTTCTCCGCAAGGGCAACTATGCCGAGCGCGTTGGTGCCGGTGCTCCTGTGTACTTGGCTGCCGTTATGGAATACTTGGCCGCTGAAGTCTTGGAGTTGGCTGGCAATGCTGCACGCGATAACAAGAAGACTAGAATTATCCCTCGCCATCTGCAATTGGCTATCCGCAACGACGAGGAGTTAAACAAACTACTTTCGGGCGTTACCATTGCCCAGGGCGGTGTTTTACCCAACATCCAGGCCGTTCTTTTGCCCAAGAAGACCGAAAAGAAGGCATAAGTAACCAGTTTACTGATCGTGTACATATGTAGAAATTCAAAACCAACGTCCTTTTCAGGACGACCAAAAAATGTACAAAAGAGACTATATTTTCATGCCCAGTTATTTTTATAAGCGATGCAAATAAACTCAATTCGATAAACAAAAAAAAGTACAGTCAGCGCAAAATGCAATAAGAGGGATGGTGAAACTATATTTCGTTACCTGAAGCGCAAGGCTAGGTAGCAAGCGCTAGTGCTGATTGGGTCTTATGAGCGTATCTCGTCCGATCACTGAAGCACTAAGCAGCGACGGGCCCGGCTATTACATAGATGCGGGACCGTTTGGGAACAAAGCGTGTTGGCATCCGTGATCTTTACTTTTTTAAATGTATTATCTAATTTATATATAACGAGAAAGAATGGCTACCTTCGGCGCTCCGAAGGTATTATACCCTTGCAGTTGCTGAATATAATAAAACACGCTGCTACTACAAAAAGAGAATGATAATGCTACCTTTAAAATTAGTTTTCTTAGGTGTTAAGATAAATATCTTAAACTCATAATAACTAAGTTTGGTTGAGTTACCACAAAAAATTTAAATTTTCGACTGATCGTTCCTATGGCAGCTATATGCTATAGTATAGTTTTTATCAAGATAGCTTCAAAATTGAGAGACAGACGGACAAAGCTATATCGAATATATATACTTCATGAGGTCGCAAACTTCTGGCCAAAATTATAATACCCTCTGCAAGGGTATAACAATTTCGATATAGACAACATTTTTTTGGGGTTTGAATCGAATGTTTTTTTATCTCTTTTAAGCAGTGTTTAGTGGTCCTGAAAAGGACCGATTGGT
Source organism: Drosophila maculinotata (assembly GCA_035045305.1). Classification (NCBI taxonomy): domain Eukaryota; kingdom Metazoa; phylum Arthropoda; class Insecta; order Diptera; family Drosophilidae; genus Drosophila; species Drosophila maculinotata. Next base: position 60,188 of record JAWNPD010000647.1, on the reverse strand, counting down.
ACATATATATATAGTCAGTTTTTGTATACAAAATGTGAATGTACACATATTTTTAGCCGCCAAAACCGTACAGGGTGCGGCCTTGTCTCTTCAGCGCGTAGACAACATCCATGGCAGTGACTGTCTTCCTCTTGGCATGCTCGGTGTATGTGACCGCATCACGGATAACATTTTCCAAAAACACCTTTAGAACACCACGAGTTTCTTCATATATGAGACCAGAGATACGTTTGACGCCACCACGACGAGCTAAACGGCGGATAGCTGGCTTCGTGATGCCCTGGATGTTATCACGCAACACTTTACGATGACGTTTAGCGCCGCCTTTACCCAAGCCTTTGCCACCTTTACCACGACCAGTCATTTTTACTTTTTATATTTAGCTTTACACTGCACAATAGTCAGAAAGACACTAATGCTTGCTCTGCGACAAGCGCATTTATTTATACAAAAAAACCCGAGTACACAGATATTTCCATCTCGCTCATGATACATGCTACATGCTACCCTTGCGTTTAGCGACTGTATCGGTCTCTTTCTAACCTACCACCAGTTTTCTATATAAGTAGCGTTTGACCTGGCTCACGATCATTGTGTGTTTAACAGTGACAGTGTGAAGTAAGAAAGAATTGTGAAAGAAAAACATGGCGCGTACTAAGCAGACTGCTCGTAAATCGACGGGAGGCAAGGCTCCTCGCAAACAGTTGGCTACTAAGGCAGCACGCAAAAGTGCTCCAGCAACCGGTGGTGTGAAGAAGCCTCATCGCTATCGTCCCGGTACTGTTGCACTGCGTGAAATTCGTCGCTACCAGAAGAGCACAGAGTTGCTAATTCGCAAGTTGCCGTTCCAGCGTTTAGTCCGCGAAATTGCTCAGGACTTCAAGACCGATTTACGTTTCCAGAGCTCGGCCGTGATGGCTCTGCAGGAAGCTAGCGAAGCCTACCTGGTTGGCCTATTTGAAGACACAAACTTGTGTGCTATCCATGCTAAGCGTGTCACCATCATGCCCAAGGACATCCAACTGGCCAGACGCATTCGTGGCGAGCGTGCTTAAATTGTATCGGCATTCTGCCTTATCCATAAAGCATACTATAAACAAATCGGTCCTTTTCAGGACCACTACATGTTTTCCACAAGGAGATTTGTGTGTTTCAAAACTAGTAATTTACTGTTGGCGGCATAGGATACAATACATCGTACTGGAATTTTATTGTCGACTGTACATTTTACAATGCAGTATTGTCTATCTAAGAGTTGGCACGCCCTTTTATTTCAAGTACCAATAGAGATGAAATGTGCTTTAGGATAATTGCTTGTATAACTTAAAACCCATTCGCAATTGAAGAAATATATATACGGCGAAATACAATATATATATATACAAATATAAATATACTAGCATTTGCCGGAATGCGGTGCTACGCCCCGCTTTTATAACCAAGCTAATTTTTAAATCACATTGCTTGTAGCTTTTTACGTGAAGCTTTGAAAATGAGTTTGAAGCTAATCGGGCTACTATTGAAAATTGACCACCCCGATTTCCACGCAGGGGGAAGGATTTTCAACAAAGAGATAATATAATTTTTATGGAATCTAATAGATCTTGGAAAAGGATTTTAAATCCGATCATGTTTATATTTTGTTATGTAGATTTTGGAAAATAAATTTGAAGCTGGTCGGATCGATTTCTGGGAGATCGGGGGAATGTATCTAAAATGTGAAACCTCTGTTTACTATAGGAGAATATACATACCACATTTTGTGCATCTAGCTCTTAATACTTCCAAGTTATGTACAAAAAACTCCAGCCTTCAATCGATACAATTATTTAATCTGGTATTGGGATCTCGGCTGTAACAGTAGAAAGTCTCTAGCTCTTATAGTCTTTAAGATAAACGAGCATACAGACGGACAGACAGACAGATAGACGGACAGACAGACGGATGGACATGGCTAGAGTGACTCAGCTGTTGATAGTGATCAAGAATATATATACTTTATTGGATCGGAGATGCTTCCTTATGCCTGTTACATACTTTTGCACTAGTTAATTTTGAACCGTTTTTACTGGGTTCAGGGTACAACAAGTTCAATGCGTTACAGATTGGGCGGAATGCTCCAAATAATGATATTCTATATGTAGAGCATAGTAGCAGGAGTGTTGGTGCTCCATTGTACAGAAAATAGTTGCTTGACCTTTATTAAATTTGTATCCTATTAGACACATCCAATAATTTATTTCTTCTATGTATCTAGATCTCATAAATTATTTGTAACACACATTTAAAAGAGGATAGGACTGGGCGGAGCAGAGCTATTAATTTATGGCAGCTATTATCCCTATGGCAGCAAAGTGTCAACAATAAATCAAAGAAATACATACTAGGCTAGGTCTTGAGTGGCTAATTCAAATTCAAGGAATTCAACTGTGAAATTTTGAGTGTCATCACATCAAAGAAATCGAGATGACTATCGTGTAATACGAATTTACGAACCCGGAACTTTACAGTCTACAAAAATTGGTTACTTGCAATAAAATAAATTAATAACCTGTTTAGATGAGAGACAAAAATATAATGAGAGGGAGATTGACAGGGGTATATGTGTGTGTGTGTGTCTCATTTGACTGTCGTCAACAGCAGCAGCTGCATGGAGTAAGTAATCCCGATCCACCGCTTCCCTTCCCCCGGAAGTTGTCTGCTGCTCAAAAAGTGACTATTGTTTCGCCCGCTTCGACTGGCAGCGTTTGTGATTTTACTTGGCAGCCATTGCTGAGATTGCTCTGTGGCTGGAGAGGTGGTGAAGGTGGGCTGAGGGTAGGCGGGGATTACCCAGTTACCCAGTTTTCACACCAAATGTGTTTACTTCTGCGCCATTTATCTTGCTTTGGCGCCTCGACTACAATGAACACCAGACTTGGCCCGGCTTTCGCTTTTACTTTCTATTCTATTCTATCCGTTTACATTTACATTTACATTTTCTTTCTCTATGCTCTGTGCTCTGTGTTCTGTATTGTGTGCTCTATGCCTTGCTTCCTGCCTGCGCGATTGCGTAAAGTCACAAAATGTCGCCTGTCGCCACGATTTTCCCGTTTTTATTTTTTATTTCTCTCTGGCAGAACAATTTAATTCGTCGCATAGTTTTGGACGCTTGTGCTTTTAATGACAGTCATGAGAATTAAGATTCCAAAAAGCTGCCCACCACCGAACTGTAATTATTTTAAATTTCTTTACAGCACATTTCACTTGAGTCCAAACAAATTACTGTACCAGTTTTTCAGTACTTGCTTAATCAATCCATTCCAAAAACTTTAATTTCATTTTGTCAGTCGTTTCCTGTGCATGATTTTAGGCTTTCGTTTAAACTAATCCGCTTTTCAGCCATTGAAATTGCCTCCACACACAACATGATGGCTACTAAAAGTCGGAATTTTATAACCAACACTAAACCACCAGTTAAACACACAATACAAACACAGGCAAACACACACACACACACACACACACAGACAGACAGATGAAAACTGTGAGAAATAATGGTCTTATAGATATCCTGCATAATAAGTTACACAAATAATTAATGAATTAATCGACTACTACCGTTATGCTTTAAGCTGTTGTCGCTTGGGACTTGTAACTTTAAATATATATATACGTTGTTATCTGCTTCAGACAAAGAATTAAAATTCTTGTGCCAGACCAACTAGGAGGCTGAAAAATCGATAAAACATCGATACATTTCGAATTTCGATCTGAAAGATGTAATCACATTTTGAAGGTAAATTGCTGGTGACCTTAGATCAGATCATATTTGGTTGGTTATATTTCACCGAATTTTAAGGCAATATTTTTCAAATTGTGGCATATATTGCCATCTGTAATCGATGTAGTTCGATTTTGCGAATGTGGACTGAGCTATCGATCAAACTAAATAAACTTTATTTCATATCAAATATATATCCGAGTGCTTATACAGACGGACAGAGAGAACGTATAATCAGATTCTGATCGAAAATACTTTTACCTTACATATCATCAAATTTTACTGTTCTTTGGAAATGATATTCAGTTTTTCTTTAGATCACGTAAAACAGTCATTTCTTTTAAAAGAGATAAGAATTTGACTTATGTTAATAAAGGCAGACAGAGCTGCAATATACCCGCTTTTGTGCCCCCAAGTGCAGAGTATTTATTGAGCAAAGCACAAACAGAAGCCACTCGGGGAATTATTCTATGCTATTCCTCTGGTTTTTACCCCATCTGCCAGCTGCCAGTTGCCAACTGCCAACTGCCAACTGCCAGCGGCAAACACAGCACAATGAATTGCATTTTTATGAGGCGCTTCGCTTGGAAAGTAGAGCCTGCCTGGAGGCAAACAGGCAAACAATCAATTGACAACTTTAATACTTGCAACAACAACAACAACAACGACAACTACAACAATGACAATGGCAACAACATTAAAAATAGGATGCATCGCAATAATAGCGTTAAGTAGCCCATAAGTATACAATGCTAACATCATTCTAACTTCAATCAGCCATCAATCAGTCAATCGATCTACTATCTACTGTGTGACTGCAAACTGCGACAAAGCATTTATATTTATTAACTGGACAAACTGAAAGCTGAAAGTGTCCCACCTCATCTTCATCCTTTTGGCCCTGACCTGACCGTTGGCTGATTTCGCAGCAACCCTATGAGAAATGAGTGCTGCTGCTGTTGCTACTGCTGACCTTGCTGACAAATCTGGCTACAATCATGTGGGCTGGTGGGAAGGGGGCGTGGCACATCAATCAATAGCCATAACATCGAACTGGGCAGCAAGGCGGTGCCTCGTTGGCGCCAATTAAGGGACCCATAAAAAGCGAGCAGCTTCCCCGGAAAAACAGATAGCTGCCTGATTGTCTGAGCACAGTGCGAAGGAGCGGAGGAACTGAAGAGCTAAGGAGCCTCCGAGTTAAGGATGTTAAGGGAATACAACTTTTAGATCAACAAATTCCGAAGAACTTTTTCGCCTCGATGCGGTACAAGTTTCCATTGCAGAAAATTGTTAACTGTTGAAAGGAGTTTGAGTTGGAAAGACAAAGGACAGCTGCAGCATATGCAAGGAACTTAGGAAGAAAGTTATGCAAACTCCAAAACAATTTAAATGCAAATGCAAAATTCGTTCAATAACCCATTGTGCCTCCTTAAACGAGTTTCCTGCCTATCCTGTATGTATAACTATGCCCTTAAATAAATATTTTATTTTTGTAAAATCTTCCATAAATGCATATATGGTTTCAGCCCTGCCATACGGCTTTATTTGTCTTAATAATTTCAATTAGATTTGGCACTTGGACAAATTCAATTAGAAAATGAGCACCGGAACACACTCGCAAATGAAAATATGTGCTTTTAGGCACTACTCTCCTGCCGCCAGTCCATCGCAAATGCTTGCCGAGACTTTCAAGTACTTCAGTCTGTACTCCAGTCCCCTCTCAAGGGTCGGCTGCAGACTGCAGGGCAAAAAAAAAGAAAGAAAGAAAGAAAATCAAAAACAGCAAGAAGAAGTGTGTCAACCAAGAACTAACAGTCAACGCCAAAACCCAGCGCACATGGGGCGTATGTGTGTGCTGTGTGTTGTGTATTGTTGTTGTGTGTCACGTCGCGTCATTTAGGCAAATGTTTATTCTGAGGGGTGGGGCGCAACTCAGCGTTAAAGCTGATTTAAATATTTTTGCATACTTAGGGGCGACATGGCCAAACAAGCCGAGAGATGTACAAATGTAATTAGCAAGTCATTTACCAAGCCCCAAACAGCTCAAATAAAAAACATATAAAAGAACAAAAATTTGGCCATTATCTCATGCAGTGAATTTTGTGCCACAGCAAGCCAAGCAAGCAAGTATGCAATGAATTTTGTGCGCCAAAAAAAAAGGGAAAAAGCAGGCAACTCTACACCTCAACCCTTAACACTCTCCCTATATTAGCTGCCCGGCAAGTAGCGGTAGACATTTTTTTAAAAACAAAATAACACTAAAGCAATTATAAGCAAAAGCCCGACTAGAAGTTGCCCTGTAGTTAGGACTGCATTATTATTATATTTATAATTATACTTAAAGATAACTTTGCTCTGTTATGCTTTATTATTGAATACAAACATTTACGATTTCACATTCACATTTCATACATTTATATCATTTAATTAGAAAAGCGGATGTACATGGCATAAATTACACCAAGGAACTTCGGTTTACAAGGCGTGCTTTTTCCCATTGAGCTGCTCCTTGACTTAGAAAATCGTGAGCCAAGCTTGACTTGATACTTGATACTTTATAATAGTATTTTTAGACTTATTTTGTGTATTATTGTGCATTTATGTGTTTCATATTTGATTATCATACTCAAGTCAAGATTTATTGACTTAATTTTAGAATTTTATACTCAAATAAAAACAGCTTATACGAATTATACAATTTCGTATAGCTATCAACCTAACTTGTAAATAAAGCCATGGTAATTAGTGCCATTAAGATACAAAATTTTGATAACGTTCTGGTCAAATAAAGAGAAAAAATACATTTATCTACAATTAAGGTACTACATAAAAAAATAGGTTTTTATAATATATTTATAATATCTCTGAAAAGCGCTGAAGTGCCATAACATTATCATCAAATATTGGGGACACAGAGATGACATTCAAAATTAAATGATATTTCAATGGATTAAAATCAATATTTATCGATTTTTAGTATCGATTTTCTCTAGTCGGTATTTCTTATCTGAAATAAACATGATCTATAAAGAGTAAGACAGATGGATATGGCAGCTATAAGAATTATAGCATAAGGACAGAATAATGTATTGTACATACTAAGAAATTATAGCTTACAATATATATAAGGTCCTTGCTTAACTTTAACATTAATATTAAGAAATTATTTAAATGAGAATATACTCTGAATCCGATTAGGTCTAATTTTCAGTGTGCTACTTATTTTTGCTTTACCTTTCTTGGTGCGTACAGGGTATAAATATAAAATACTCCTCGTCCCAAGCATATATTCTTGTTATTACACTAATAACTGTGCAATTTTGAGCCTGAAGCGTAGCTCCGGGCCCAAAGCATGCAAATAAGTGCAGATTATTTTTAAGTGAATAATGCTCCAATTTTATTTTTGCTCCTATTGCTGTTGTTGCAAAAGTTTTTGCAATTTCAGGGCAAATGAAACTTTTCCATTCAAGCAGAATTTGCTAGGCTAGCATAAGGCAATTCCTTATCATTTCTATTTTATTTTTAGCTTCTGTGCCTCTTTTACATTTAAACCCGCCCCGAGGGTCTTGTACTGGCCATCAAGATTGATTCCATTCTGAAAGCCCGTTGACCTTTTGCATGCCCTTTCAGCGGCAGGTGTCTACACTTTTTGATACAGCTTTAGAGCCCAAGCAACAAATGCAATTATTATCTCTTTTTGTATATTCAAGTAAACATTTGCTGTCATGTAATTGTAATCTTATTTGGTTTTTTTCTTCTTTTTTTTTTAAATTTGATTTATTGATACTTTATCCAAGTGCTACAAGCTAAAGTTTATTAATTATGGCACTAGTCACGTATATATATTATATTATTCTTATTTATTATTGTTTCTATTATTAATATTTATCATTTAATATATTTATCATTATACATCTTCAATTGTTATTATTTAATTATAATTTTTCAAGTAGGTATCGTATCGCTTTAAATCGTAACTATCTTTCTTTCTATCTAAACTTAATTTATTATATATACAGGTATACAATTAGAGTTTTCAACTATAGATTTAATCACATTCCTCGAATCTTATAAGCAAACATTCAAACAAAAGAAAAGACAATAATATGAAGTGTATCGTTACTTCGAGACGGCAGCTAAGCCCAAAGGCAACCTTTCATTCTTATTGGCTTGCAGGCTGAGCTTTTCATTTTGAATTCAGGCCGCCCACTTGAGAGAAAGCTGAATAAAAAAGGTACAGGACAACAGACAACAGACAGCGGACAGCGGACAGGAATGACCCTTAGGCAGGTGAAATAGTAATTCGCAAATTGACTGGCAGTCAATGGGCGTTGCAGAGCATCTAACACCTACTTTTAGCCGCTTTGCATTAGTCTGTCAAGTGTTGCAAATCCCGAAAAAGATTTAACAGTTCGTAAGGCTGGCTCAAAGTAGCATAGTATAACTGTGCCACGGTTTGCGACAACCGCCAAAAATGTATTTAATGAGCAGCGCTAATAAGCTACCGTTATTCGGTTATTCGGTTACAGTTGCCATTGCAGACAGTAGCTCATAAAAGTCAAGGCACACTTTTTACTTTAAGCACTTAAATATTCGCAATTTGTTGGCCAACATTTCGCAGCAAACAATTAAAGTCGCCAGCAGGTCGGGGCAATAGCGGTAAAAAGAAAAGAAATAATAACAGCATAAAGCATTTCTTTGGGCGCACAGTTTTTATAGCAGAGCACGAAATTTAACAGAGCTCTGTTAAGCTGCAGATGCTCTCTCATTGCGCCCTCTCTTGCTCTCTCTCTCACTCTCTCACGCTCGGCTGCTGCTACTGCGGCGGCTGCTGCTGCTCTCTGTTACCCGGTAATTTGTGTGCAGCAGCCTTTTGGGCGGCTGTTTATCATTTGCTATTTGCCTAATGGTTGACATATTGATTGAGAAACCAGGTCGACCCAGCGTGAGGTGCCTACCCTGCGGCGCTTTGTTTGCTTTCTGGCCTGGCTTAGCCCAAACGCCAGTGGTTACTTGGGCAATGCATTTGCGGAATCTACACAAATCTGCAGTCAGCTTTAGGCCTCCAACAGCCTCAGCTCTGTTCTGTTAATGGGTGCTGTTAACAGTTTCAAATAAGAGCGCTTACATTTACATAAGTTTAACATACTGTAAGTATTATGTTGCTATCATAAGTCTAGACATGAACCTCACTGCTATTTTAACAGACAGTCAAAAATCGCATGGGAGAATGAATGCAACTGCCTGTGAGTAGAAAAAAAGGCCAGAACTGCAAAATAACGAATCAAAATAAAGGCAGAGGACTATTAATTTAAATTTTTTATAAATATTAACGTAAATAACCCTTCAATCAATCGGACAAAGCCTTTAATTCAATTAAGTGTTGTGTAATTACAACTGATTACAAAAAGTAAAAACATTAATAATAAGTCAAATATGAAGACTTGAAAAATCAACAAACTAATACTAACATTCACCAATAACATTAATATGCAAGTTAAGAATTCAATGTTCAAGTGGTAAATTATATTTTTAATTGCATAATTAGTTACACAAATTTTGAATCGTAATTTCCCATCTATGTAAATAGTTGTTATACAACTTTTTAAAATTTAAATAAATAAAGGTAGGGGAATATATGGCATTGATAAGTTAATTGATGATTGATAATAATATTTTCTTGCAGAGATCCTTAGAAAAGGTATTTAAATGACTTAGATCTTTCGTAAGAAAGTTTCTTAGTTTCACTGAAATCTTCCGTTTAACAATACATGATTTCATATAGAAGACTTCTTCTATTTGAATCACACCGTTAACACCATGAATTAGCATAAACATAATTTCCAGGTTTAATTAGATAATTATGTTCCTAACCAAATAGTCTCTAAATATCCACTTGACTACACAATCTCATCTAATGTGCCCAACATTACACCTAACAACTGCCAACAAGCCGAAATTGGCCAACATATAATTATTATAAATAATGAACATATTTTTCAGGAAGCAACATGTGCCATATACAAATAGAATAGAAGGTGCCTGTAATGGGGTAGAAGATAAGTTGCATGTCTGGGGAGCTTAACGAGCCAGTAAGACCAGGGAAATGCAAATATGTATGCGAGGGAAATGGGGAAGTCGAGAAGTGGTAAAGGCTACCCCATAAAGCAGCTGTTGCTCATACGCACTGTTGACTGCTGAGCGAAATCTCAGCGGCAGTCATTTGCTGATATTTTTGGCTTATGGTAAACACTTGGCACACTTTCCCCTGCCTTCTGACCTACTTTTGCTTTATAGTAATTACAAATACACTTATTATATGTATGTATATTTTTACAGCATTTTAATTTAATGCTTGCTGACATTTGGTGGTTACACGCTTTGGTAACAATGTCCTGCACCCCGCATCCCGCACCTCTCAGTCCACAGTCTGTAGTCCAGACTTCGTTATCCCTGAGCAACTTTGCAGCTGGCAGTTGTTGAAATTAATTGTTTGGTTTCGTTGTAACCAAGTCCTGGCTCTGCGTTCGGATGTTGCCGGATGGAAGACGACTTTTAATAATGTTTTCGGTATGCATGACAACGACTGTTCATTAGGCGAATTTCCACAAAGTTGACTTTCAGCCAAATGTAAGCAAAACCATTAAAAATGTTTTGAAAACAATCGTTTGCTCTAGAATACAGACGCACATCTTGCGGCTTCCAATTAGCTGTAACTTTTCATTAGCCATGTTTTACAAACGCTTTTTATATATTTATATTTATTTACTTTAGAGTTGCAATAAAACTTTGAAAGTAGTAAAAACTATTTTGTTGTCATTTTAAATTCATGAATAATTTTCTCAATTTTAAAATTAAATCAAACACATTTATTCATTTATAAATTATAAACTATAGTTAAAAAGATTATTAAATATATGAGTTTGTACATAATAGTTTAAAATTAAATTAGAATAAGAATCTACTTTACATCGAAATACATACAACATACTTTGAAAGCTGTAACATTATATAATTTTTACAAAACTCTTTAAAGGATGCTGTAAGGCAAGCTTGTAAGGCAACACTTTGATTTGCTTTAAGGACGAAATGTTTACTGATTGCCACAAAAATGCAACTAGAATGTGATGGAAATGTGCAACACGCTGCGAGGACATGCAAGGACATGCAAGGACAAGCCGAGGACGCTGTCATCGTTTTCATCATGAGCAATTTGCATTTTATGTGGCTATCCAAAAAAATGCGAGAGTCCCGCCAACAATTTGCGGTTACTGCTCATGTCATGGCTTCAAATTGGATTTGCCACATGGCCAGCGTGTGAAAGCCGTGTGCAACATTGGCCAAAATTGTCGAAATTGTCGTAATTAATCACCTTAGCGTTGGCTGCAGCTTTGCTTTTAGACATGCCACAAACATGGCCAGCAGCAGACTAACTTGGCCATAAAAATCATAAAGCAACTTAAGCTCACAGCTAACGATGTATGTCAGATATGTCAGCCAAGTCTGAGAGCAGGAACCAGAACTAGAACACGACCAAGGGGGTGCTCTAGGGGCAAAGGCAACTCAAGTGGGGAGCGGGGTGCGGTGAGCGGGGGCGTGAAAGCTGTTGCATGGCCAGCAATAAGCTATATAATTGATTTATATGCGTTTTAATGAAGCTGCTAATTGCCCGAGGAACTGCTTGAAGCTCTTAACCAGGGCTTAGTCACGTCCTGCGCATGTGTGTGTATGTGTGTGTGGCTGTTAGTGTGTTAAATGCATTAATTGAGCGTAATTAAATGCAAAATTATGGGCTCATATTATTTACACCCCAGCAATGATTTCGGTTAATGCGCTTACCAATTCCGTCGCAATTCTTAAATTATAATTAAAATGTTGACAAGCAGGTTGAATACCATTCGACTATGAGATACCCTTTTAAATGACTTTACAATTCGAATTCCTCTTTTTTAAGCAATTAAACAACTTAACATATTCGTTTGATCACAGCTGAACCAATAGAAAGAAATGGGATGAAAAATTCCAAAATTACGATTTAAAATTAAATAGAGTAAGTATCTTAGGTTTTTTTTACCTTCGAGAGTTACGAATATCGATATAATGTTTCGCTCCCCACACAACCTTAAGTTATTTATAAGAGCTAACCTAAGTATTAATATGTCTGACATTATGTTCAGCTACATTTCTTTCATTTGAAATATTATTCAAGAAACAAATATTTCTAAATCAAAGTCAGTATTTTAGTTGTCAGTTAGTCAGTCGTTGACACAAAAGTAGACATATTTACCAAATAAATGTGAATATCCTATTCAAAATATAGGGTAGGACAACTGATAAATTAGCTTCTGGCCAAAAAGCGAGAAAACCCGCAAAATATGTTGATTAGTTTGCAATTTTGCGAACTGAAATACATTTCACCTATGAAATAGCTTGTCATGGATTTGTTGCCTGGTTGATTTGTTGGTTGTGCGATGGGTGGCTGAGGTGGTGGGTGGTGGGTGGTGGCTGGGGGGTGTAAGTATACTTATTCACTGTAGTGAGGATGGCGAAATGCGATGACATTTATTGTGCTTGTGGCTTGTTGCTTGTTGTTGCCGTTGTGTGGCTGTTGTTGTTGCTCATTAGCATGCAAAATTCGATGCGAACATGAAATGTTATAGGATTGTGATGGTGATGGTGATGAAGTGGTTGAGGAGAGGTTGGGACTGCATTCGAGTGGTTTTTGATTGATCGGTGATGTGTTTAAACCGTGAACTATATTAAAGACTATTATTCAATAGAGAGGAGCCCGCATTCGTTTTTATTCTCTAAAATGCTAAAACATTATTATTAAAAATGTACTAATTTCTTTTCCTTAAACTAAGGTAAACTTAGTAATAGACTTAAAGCCGATTGGCCAAGAATGTAACATTCACCATACAAAATTGTACTTCTATTTTCAAATCATGATGATGAATTTTTGAAAATAATAATAAAAATGTATCTAGCGAAATTTTGCAAAAATATTCTAATAAAAGCGGAAAACCAAAAAAAAAAATTATTATGCAGGTATTTCAAAAGCCTAAAAATTGCACCTCTCGGGCAGTAAATGCACAGGGCAAAGACCGATAGTTCATTCTAGTAGAAGTAAATTTCTAAAATTGTTATTTGCATGTTTCTCTTTGTTTTAAGTCCTTGCGGCTTAATTTCAACATAATATACAGACCACAATGTCAACATCTAAGGCCACAATATTTGCATATCAATGTACCCAAAAATAACACAGATACCCACACACAAACACACAGCCACACACCAACACGCACACACATTAGTAGTGCATAAGCGAATAAGATAAGCCGCAGCACCAAAAAGTATGCAGACATTTCTATAATACTTATACATACGTATGTACATATGTATATGTGTGTATACGATAGCCGAAAAACTAAGAATGTTGTGTGTACAGTTGCGTTGTTACGTTGTGAAAGCAACAACAACAAAAGAAACAACAACAACAACAACAACTCAAACAACGATGCCAAAGAAATGCAAACAACAAACAACAAAAAGCGCATTTCGAAAATCGAAAAGAGCCAAAAAGTGCCGCAAATATGCAACCGCACAGACCAACAAAGCGAGACTCACCCAGCACCCATTACATACATAACCACACACACAAGCACACACACGCACACACACATACTCAGTCTGCACACACAGAGAGAAAAAGATAAATGCAGAGAGCTCGCACAATTAAATATTCAGAGCGAATATTTTGTTGGTAGTCAACAAAAAATAGATAAATGTAAAAAAAAGTAAAACGTAAAACGTTAAAAGTTTTGTGCCATTGCGCGTGGTGCTGCAACAAAAAATTTTTGCTTAAACTACAGGAAAACTGTATATTTGGTTGAATCCCTGCAAATCCTAAAGGCCAACATTTAGCGACGCCAAATTTACCCTTTTTGACCAGAACTGAAACGAAGAAATTTGAATTTATATTGTATATAGGGATATGCCCCGTACCAAATTTTGTGACAAAAGATATTTAATTTATATATGTATATACATATATGTACATGTACGTAAAGTTGAGCAAATTACACTCATGGATCTGCTCATATGAGTTAACAGCATACTAAGCAGCAAAGATTGAGAGTTTCTGTACAGAAGCCTTTTACTGCTTAGTACATATTGCATGTTCCCCTGCAATCTTCAGACCCTACAAATTCCAAATTTTCGCCTGCTGAAACTATAAGTTATAAAGAACTTGGCAGTGTATATAAAACAATTAATTTGCTTATTAACTATAAAGATATGCAAAAAGTACTTTTACCATATACCATTCAATAAACAACGAGTAGTTCTCGAGCGTAATAAGTTACTTAGAGGTCAAGGCGTGCAAAGACAATAATTCCGATTCTTAAACGTATCCGTCATCCACCAGCTGCAGCAACTTGACTAAGTTAAGGATCTCTTTCCAAATTGCTTAAAAGTTCTAGGTCGCACAAGTTTGACCAAGAATGCGATTCAGATAGATAACGCAAAGACAGTCAAACAACTCTTCTATACGGTCAGTTTGGCTGTCGAAATACTATTGTTCGCCGATATCGATAGAGTTTTGTCTCTCTATGATAAAGTTCGCATATGCGCCTTGTCGGATGCTTATTCGTTGCCTAGCATAGATGGAATTTTCATGGCATTAATGGATGGTATTATCCCGTCAGACTATCGTATTTTGCGTTGAATCTGAAGACTTCAATTTATTTCCCAGTGCTCGATCGTTTGGCAGATGAATTTAAATATATTCCCAAGGCTCCACATAAAGAAAGTAAGAGTGCTCTAGTCGAGAGTGCTCAACTATGAGATACCCTAAACACATCCTTATATATCTGCATTAATACATAGAATCACTCACACAATCACATGCTGCACTCTGTGCTCTATATGCAATTGTTGTGATTCTTCGTTTCCATTGGCCCCTTACCGCAAGGTCCTACCTCCAAAAACACGAGTTTTGTCAGTTTTATGGGGACTTGGGAGGTATCACAAAAATTCAAATATTTGTTAATTCTAGGGACCGTAACAGGTATGAATCATAATTGTAAAAATCATTGAAAATAATTATTTAGAATTTTATTTTTAAAAATTAATTGTAATAATTATTTTTGATTTTTATTTAAGAAATTAATTTTAATAATTATTTATGATATTTATTATAAAAATCATTTATAAAAGTCAGTTTTGATATCTATTTACAGAAGTCAACAATAATTATTACGATTGATTTTTATAAATTAAACTCAATAATAAAAATCACTCTATGATTTTTATTTTCTGGATCATGCAAATAAAAATCAACCCATGTTATATATGTTCAACATCGAAATTGAATGTTTTCAGCCTACAAAATTCTGAAAACTATTTTCAAAAACACTAGAGATCTTGAAAAATTTTAAAAATACCAAAAAATACTTATAATACCTAAAAACATTAAAAGTTCTAAAATTAATTATAAAAACTACTGCATATACTGACTAATATTTGTTTAAATTCTAAAAATACTAAAAAGTACCCAAAAAAAATTAAAAATACTAGAAATACTAAAATACCAAAACTACTAGAAATATTAAAAATACCAAAACTACTAGAAGTACTAAAACATACTAAATACACTAAGAAACTGAAAAATACCAAATATGCTGCAAATATTAAAACCAAAACGATACCAAACAAGTAAGAGTGCTCTAGTCGAGAGTGCCCGACTAGGATATACCCTGATCCAAGGTCTAACATTCATTGAAGTTATTTATCTGCATTCATACATAGAAACACACACACATATACAAACAAAAGCTGCTGGCTACGCGCGTCATACATTTGCTTTACTTCTTCTTCTTCCTTTGGCCCCAAACTATGTTACATTGAATCGTTAATAACTTCTTTGTTTATTTTCCGATCGTAATGAAATTTGTAGGACACAAAGATGGCATATAAATAGACTATGTAAAATCCGAAGGTCATACCTCTTAAAATACGTATTTTTTGATTTCTTGGAGATCGGGGAGGGGTATCTAAAAAGTGAAATGCATTTAACCTCTGTATGCTATTGGAGAGTATATGTACTAAATTTGGTGACTCTACGTCTTATAACTTTTAAGCTATACCTTAAAAACACTGTTTTGGAAACTTAATTTATCGATAACTTTTCAAAGGATTGAGATATTGAAAAAAGTTTGTTTAGAACCGGCAGTGCAGTAACTTAAACTCAAATATAAAGTTTCTAGCTTATGTGACTTTGAAGTTATGCCCGAAAAACACTTGTCTGAAATCGATATTTATCGATAACTTTTGAACGGGATGAGATATCGAAAAAAAATGATAAACTTGTATTGACCCGGCACTACGAGAACTTATATTTCAAATATGAAGTCTCTAGCTTTTGTAGTCTCTGAGAAACAGGCGTTCATACAGACGGACGGACAGACGGTCAGACGGACAGACGGACATGGCTATATCGACTCGGCTATTGATACTGATCAAGAATATATATACTTTATGGGGTCGGAGATGCTTCCTTATGCCTGTTACATACTTTTGCACAAAACCATTATACCCCTTTTTCACATTTTTAATGGGATCACGGTATAAAAATGCTAACAATACTATTTTATACAGAAAATATATCAAATAACTAAAATAACAAAATATATATTAATTAAATTTATTCTACATACCAAATTTAAGGACTCTAGCTCTTATAACTTTGAAGTTATGCCCAAAAATCGCTGGTCTGGAATCTAAATTTAACGATAACTTTTGAACAAGACGAGCTATCGATAAAATTAAATAATCTGGTACTGACTGTAAGTCTCTAGCCCATATAGTCTCTGAGATTCGCGTCGTTCCTACAGACGGTCAGACTGACTAGATCGACTCGGCTGTTGATAGTGATCAAGAATATATATGTATGCTTGTTACATACTTTTGCACAAATCCGTTATACATTTTTTACTCATTTTTAATTCAATCGAATGCTGCTTCATTCGCAACCTCCACTCGTCGTTGCATCGTCCCGGCTATCGTCCCGAAAATCGCGGTGCAACACATCGATGACAGCAAGGATGCGATTTGCGTTTGCCGTCTGCCGTCTGCGGTGTGGACTAAGCTGCTCGTTTGTTGTTATCGGCTGTTAACGTTGAAATGTTAACTTTTGTACAGTTTTATTGTTGTTGTTTGTACTCACTTTTTGTGCTGTGTTAAAGTTTTCCCATTTAAATGCGACAACTTCCTGGCACTGGCACTCGGATGGACACTAACACACAATCGGGATACTGAAAGTTCTTGTCCCTTTAATCTCTGTTTCAGCTACCTCTCCCTCTCTCTCTCTCTCTGTCACTGTCTCTGTCTCTCTCTACCTCGCTCATATAATGGCCAGTTAGGCTGCGTACGAAAAGTTAGTCGAATGCATTTCCTGTTACAAAATGTTGCATATCCTTCCAGCTGGACATCGGCAGCAACAGAAGTGGCCAAAGGAAACGAGACTGTGCTGAGATTGTTGTTTTTGGTGTGATTAAGTTTGCAATTTGCTGAACTTTGACTGAGCTAAGCCAATAAGCCGTAAGTTAAGCCGACGCATTAGATAATCCTTTGAATGCGGGACAAACAGACTGTATGTGTACAGGGCGTATGTGTAATATGCCAGCTGATACATGGCATATACAGGATTTTGAACAGCTTAAGCACAAATACATCCATTAGTTATAGATATATGTATACAACAAAAAATATAAAAATAAGTAAATAAAAGCAACATTAATCAAAATGTATTAAATAAAATTGAATTTTATTCAATGTTAAATGATGTGTAAATTATGTAAATTGATTGATTTATTTTCACAGGTTATTTAGAACTTGTTACCTAATAAAGTTTATTTATATGTTAGTGTGTATATAGATTCCTTATCTATATTATCTTTTCCGTCAGTCTGTTTCTAAGCTTTAATGTCCATTATATCTTAAATTGGAATAAACTCTTATTATTGGTTAAAATATGATCATTTTTTTTAAGCTTCCATAGAAAATGAATAAAAAGCAGTCCGGACAAGTGAATACATGTTGTGTATCAAAGGACATATTAGCCAGGCTATTCACAAGTAAGGCTTATAAGTTGTTGCTATGTTCTCTGTTTAATAAAAGAAATGAATACCAAATATAAATACAAATTCTGAAAATATATATGTTTCGAGAACAATTTAAGGTTTGAATAGTAAGGTTTTATGTACTGTTTTGGATTTGGGCAACTGTTGATGTCGAAATTCCAAGCATGGACAATTCATACGCTCTGTGGTCAACTATAAAGAATCAGATGAAAAAATTATTAAAGTTATTACGATGCAATTGACTGACTTAATAAAGCCTAACAACACTCGTACATTTTTCGACCGCTTGTACATTTGAATATTTTCAAAATGTTGTGGTAAATTAAAAAAAAATTACATTTTATGATAAGAGATGATTTTTCATTTTCTTAACAGAAATAATTAAATCGAAACTGATACATTCTTCATACTTTTGGTAAAGCCTCAAATTTTAAAATGATTACTAGTTTTCCAAAGTCGCTATTCAATTTTACATTTACATTACTTTGGCTGAGCCGCATACATATATGTCAAATTTTAATTTACACACACTCATTTTCAGAACAAAACGTTTGGAGTTATATTCCAGCTGTACTTGAATTTAGATTGCCGTTTTTATCCTCTCAGTTTGTGAACTATCTTAATGAAACTTGGCATAACAAAATATTCATATTTATATATTTATACTAGAAGGTTTTGCCCAGTTTCGCATGGGCCCCGCTCGCATTTAACTATAAAAGCATTTCCACTACTTCAATCCTAATGAATTTTGATAAAGATCTTTCAAAATGATTTTGAACCCGATCGGGTTAATTCAAAATAGTTTCATTCAACAATTTTTCTGTAATTTTCATACTTCGGAAGTGGATGTTTTCAAAATTTGGAAGTCCGTATTCCGTTGTTTTTGTGTGTAACTTTAAAATTTAGTTTTAAGCTGATAGAAAGCAAACAAAATAATTTTCAGAGCATGCAGGCGGATTTTTTAAAATTTTAAAATTATTTTGTTAATTTTGAGGATTTTGACGACAATTAGACGAAAATAAACTTTTGCCCATACAACCTCTCCAAATGATCTTTGAAAAAAAGTTTGGGCCCGATCGGATGAAAAACAAAAAAGTGGCATACAACAGTTTTTCCTCATTTCCCGAGTTTCTGTATAGAAATTTCAAAAATCGCTTCTTAGTACACACTTTCAGACTAAGAGGAAACTACTGTGCAAATTTCAGCTCTCTAGCTTTTATAGTTTGGGCCCTGCAATCACCAATCACCAATGAGGACAAACTATATAAAAGATATAGAATAAATATATATATATGTGTTTGTAAGAGTATTACATCTTCGACATTCTTGTATTCTTCTTTCTTGTTTTTCTTGATTTATGTCATGCAGCCTGAACGCACCTAACAAAAATTATATTGTAATTTCATCTGAAAATTTCACACTCACTAACTAAATTATTTTGCACGTTGTTTCATAGTTTAATTGCATTTTGCTAACCAAATTTCTGTGCGGCTTTATCGCAATTCAGCTGCGGCTGTAAGGGCTCGAGTTTCCATTATTATTTTTGAGAGCTGACAATGAAAACTGGTCAAAATGAGCACACACACACACACACACACAGATACAAACACATTTGGTACACGAAAAAGGCGAAAGGGGGCGAATCGAAAGCTGAAGTGCAGCAGGTCCAGCAGGACAGCAGCAGTAGCTGTCTCTGTAGCAGCATGAGGCAACATGGCGTATACGTAATTTGCATTACAATGAACTCGCTATCGTTACAGCAAGCGTAACAAACGCCACAAGCACCTTAGCTGCGTTAACTGCTGCAAGGTGTATAATTTTGATAGCGTCGTACTCAGCCCGAACAAAGTTGGGGGGGTTGACAATGCGTGCTAGGGGGGTGGGGGCTGTTTGTGGTTGGGGGTTGGGGGTTGGTGTCATGGCTAACGCTGCATTGCAATTGAAATAACAATAATTGTTTGTTGCAGCCAAAGCAACCAAACCTATTTCCTTCTGCTCCATCTCAAGTCTTTTCATTGCGACTTTCAATTCCTGCTGCCGAATAGAAAATAGCACATCGGATGTCGAGTGTCGAGTGTCGAGTGTCAGTAACTGCCACGCCTCCCCTGCCCCCCTCAGCAGCACTTCACTTTACTTGAAATAACAGCCTCTTACCTCGGCAATCTACTTCTGTCATTTACAAACACTGAATTGTGCCACGTTATCAAATAAGTACTGCAGGAAAATAAGATAAAGTATCGACAGAATAAATATTTCAGCTCTATAACTATTTTTACTAAAAACACCATTAAAGCAAATAGAAACGTAGCGTAAAAAGGTTGACGTGGTCTTTAGTGGCTTTTAAGTTATCTACCAAATTAAGTATCTCTAGCTCTAAAACGGTTATCTAGCTTTAAGTCTCTTGCTTCAATAGAAAAAAGTTTCACTCATACGGACAGACAGTTTGATGGAAATTGCACAAAACCAATAGCCTCAGTTACCCTCGATATTAAAGTATAGAAAATGAGTTTGCATATAAATGATTTTAATCAATATTTAATAATTATTTAATAAATTCTGTGTTTATTGTCCGATTATCATATAATTTATTATTATACCAAACTACAGGTACATTTTTTAATGAGCAAAAATTTACAATATGCTAATATCTGCTTTTGCTATACGGGAAAATTCAAATCAAATTAGGCACCTCTACATTTTATAACCTTCAGGAAATGGTTCTATTGTTGTTATTTTGATGCAAATTTGTTCTTAAGTAACTAACTCATTGCCTTAAATGCGTTGCAAACTTCTACACAAAATAACAATACCCTCTGCAAGGGTATAAAAATGCATAATCCACTGAATTGACATAAAATATTTTACGAGCGCTTGCTCCCTGAGGCTGCAACTGCATTTCGCTTCACGCTTAACGTGACTTTCATTTGGAATAAAGCTTGAGACTGACTCTGAGAGAGAGACAGTGGCCGAGGGAGAGATGAAGGGATGAAGAGATGAAGAGAGTAACGACAGTCAAGTCACACACAGAGCTCTTTTTATGTGTCTGCCTAGGGAGAAGGTAAAAAATGAGTGAAGTAAAAAGTTTTTAATTGCCATATGCTCTTAGAGAATTGCCCAAAATTGTGCAGCGAATTATGCGTTTTTATGAACTGGCTCCAAAGGAAAACGATGAAAATTCGGTTTGTGACTATGGGACTTTATATATATACTCTTTATACTCTGATACTTATTCTAACTGCATTGAATATTGATGATCGTTTTACAAAATTATATTAAAAATATATTTGCTACGCCTTCCTTTACCCTAATTCGGCAAGTTGCTAGCTCAAAGCACACATAATAAAGTAGCTTTGGCGTGAAATGTGTAAGGCATTGAAGGAGACATCTCCGACCCCATATTGTGTATATATTTTCGATCAGTTACAACACCCGAGTCGATATATCCATGTTGGTCTGTTCGCATTAAGCATGGACCAGTATATCATTTAGCTGCCATAGGAACCACACCATTAACCAGACTTTTTGTTTTCCAAGATATACCGACCAAAGTCTCCAGTTACCAGGGTTATTTTTCACAGGGTATTTAAACTTCATCTACACGTTTCGAAGATGGCCATCCTTTTCTGTTCGTAATTAGTTGCTATAGTTGAATCTGCATCATGCGGCTGAATCACTCTGTAAACTTCTCAAGTATATATAATATTTCGCAAAGTACTCAACGCTTTTTGATTGGCTTCCGAATGCAGCCACAAAACGGTTGACCGCAACATAAAGAGTACTTCAAAGTCAAAGCCCAACCAACAACAATTGGCCAACAAGTTGTCGCCCGAAACTCGCCAAATGTGCCCCAAAAATGCTGTTAGCTGCTGCCTTAAATGAAAGCACTACCACTGCAGTAGGAACAACTGGAAACGGGCCGACCTGAGTGACTTTTGAGTGCATCGGAACGCTGGAAATGTTGACACACTCAACGACAACAACAACGACCAGAGACAGAGAAAGTTCTGCTGTTGACGAGCGACAGTTGTTGTAGCTGCCTTGTCTTCTGGTCATGCACCTTGGCCATTGTTATTGTTCTGGATCAGAATCGGGAAACGGTTTAGAGGGGAGGAGGGGCTGAAGGACCGATTGATAAGCGCGGAAGCGACACTGTCAATGGTTGTGATTGATGCACAGGTTGTCGATTAAGAGTACAGTTGGCACTAGGCATGATTTGAGCAAGCAATTATTTCAACAAAACAATATGTATAAAAAACAACAAATAAATATATATAAATGTCAGCATATATATTTTAAATAATCATGAGACATTTAATTTATATATTGGTATTTTCTTTTAATTTGTTTGCTATTTTTCTATGCAAAGCTGTTAAAGTAAAAGATCTAGCCAAACTACTTGACATAATATGTTCTTTTATATATATGTATCTATCATTTTAAAAATCTAGCCAAACTGCTTGACATCATATGCCCTTTTTAACCTATATATCTATTATCTCAACTACTGTACGATTGCCGAGTATCCACTGTGCACATTTCTCAGTCCATCTAATTGTCGTTTATGTGCACTTCTTGCCTGCAATTGTCAGCGCACTAACTGTAAATGATGTTTCCTCAATGCCTCAATGCACAGGGCTTGTTGCAACTGCCAACTGGCAACTGGCAACTTGCAACTTGCAACTGGCAGCACCCACACATGATGTAGTCGCTTGCAGCGCGGGTTTGGGGCTTGTTTTTGACAGGCGCGTTGGCACTAATGTCTTTTTCTTGCTCGTTTGTTTGCCGCACTCAGCCACACTCGCAATTACAATCACACAAACACACACAAAGACAAACACATACACATATGTATGTATGTATATGTACACCCACACATATACACAAAAGATACAGTCTCGCTCGCTTTTGGCCTCTGGCACTTTGTCAATCGGCAAACAAAACGAATTGCTCGACATCGTCAGTTGCCCTGTGGGGCAAGTGGCAAGTGGCAAGGTGGCATGGTGGCAACTCTGAAGCCATATGCAGGTGAGCAGCTATTGCCATCTCTCTCGCACCCCTGCAGCTAGCATCTAGTGTTTCCATACATACATTTTAGTTACTTCCGCTAAAGCCATGGCTATTGTTTTGATTGTTTGCTACCGCCGCCTATGCTCCAAGCAGTCAAGCAGTCAGGCAGTCTACCAGCAAAGAAATTAAACTGTAAGATACCGGCATCTTTAGGATTGCTCGACTGTTTCATCTCCTGTTATTTATTTGTTTATTTAATGTCCATTAAGAGCGTTCGACATAAAATGTTTAATATATAGTAAATAAAAATAAAAAATTAAAGTTACAATTTAAAATGATGTAAATTATATATATAAAATTGTTATTCTTGTCTGTTATAATATTGAGTGTTGGAAAGTACTAATAACTTTATTATTTCGCCTACAACTTTTGTACTTTTTGACTAAATAATGAATATTATTGATAATTAAACCCTGTAACATGTTTCGAAATCAAAGGATGTTTTTTATATTCATACCATTATGATCCTCTTCATTCAAATATTTTTTCTTATAACCACGAATCTTATTGTGTCTTTAACATTTATTTAAATATTACATTTTATTTAATTTTTGAATTTTTTTTTATTCATTTAATTTTGTACACCTTTTTTTATTAAAGAGTAAGTTATCTCAATTTACCAGTAGTTTAAATTTTAATTCGCTTGAATTCATAATAGATCATTTTTTATAAATACTTCAACTAAAAAATACTTAAAGCTTTAATAAATAATTTTCTAAGATTTAAAATAGTCAATCTCCATATTTAAAAGTCTTCTAAATTAGTTTGCTGAAACTTATTTCCTCGATATTATTTTCCATATAAATAGAAATATATTTGATATATGTACATATGTATATGATAATTTATGTCCAAGCATTAAAATCAATAGAAAATGCTATTAAAAATCTTACTGAAATTTGTTATTTAAAAGGAAGGATGCAAAACTCCCCATCTATATTTTTCGAAGCTCATTTGCATGCGGAAAGATTCAAAATGTATGTACATACGTATATCCCACGCACAAGCCCTTACAATTGTAAAGCCCCAGACTAAAGAGTGTGGGTGGAGGAGGGTTGGGGGGGGGGGGGGCGGTAACAGCATTCAAAGGGTCTCGAAAGCTGGCTGACCTTTTGCTTGTTGAGGTGTTTGTATGTGCGGCTGACCATTTATGAATATTTACGAGTGTGCAACACGCAGTGGCGCCTCGGGCTGTGCAGTGCAAGCTTCTAATGGCATTAAAAGAACGTGCCAAAGCCGAGTATGGGCATTTGGGGGCGTGGCAACAGAAACAGTGTGGCAACTAAGTTCAAATGGAAATTGCAATCAAAGTTGTGTTGCGTACACTTCAGAATCAGAAGAAACAATTGAGAATTTACATTTATATTTACAAAATAAACACATATAATTTAGAAAAATGTCGAAACCTGCCTGCTCAGGCGTCATAAAGCCATTTCCGATCTAACAGAAGTTGATGATAGAAAATTTGACAGTCATTCGGCCGCCCATTCTCAAGTTGTACTACTGGGAAAGTTTCAACATAACTGGGTGAGTTTTTAGCAATCCAAAACCGATGAGCTATATTTAATTTATCATGACAGACTCAACAAGAAGCTGCGCTCGAACAAAAAGGAGCATGAACATGTCCTGGTTATTCCAGTGCGTCAGATACAAAGCCAGCCCCTGAAGATGATCTTCTGGCTGCGCAACATGTCCGCCAAGCCACTGGAAGTGAAGCTGAAGCGCATTCGGAACTGTCAGTGTCAACCATTACAAACTCGTGTCGGTTTCAATCAGTTCCGGCAGCTCTTTCAGTGCCCCCATCGTCGGCTCATTCATGTCAGCCAGGAAGGATCCCAAGCTACAGCCGGATGAGGTGCTGCCCCTGACGGTGACCGCTCATTTCTTTCTCCATGGCGAACACTATCTGACCTATGAGGTCTAGTAAGTATCAAAATAACTGTTTTTAATATCAGTAACTGTAATATTTCTGTCTCTTCTGTCAGCACTGGCGACAATCGCAAATTTGTGTGGAACTTTAAGTTGGAAATCACGGCTTTTGATCCCGAAAAGTGTCCGCTCACCAAGGAGCTGCTGCCCATCAACATTAAAAACTTCCAGCACGTTACTCAGCCGATTTGGGTACAGAATATAACCATGTCACATCTTACATTCGCCTTCTCATCGCGAGAACGAAGCTTCAAGCTGCACAACTCCAACTTGATGGTGCCCAGGCAGAGTGTTTGGCCCCTGCTGTTGGAATATCGACCCTTGGACTATGAAAATGAGGTAAGCTCAAAGTAGAATGTATCGGATCCTTTGCTATAACTCCAATGGCAATGTCTTCGTGTGCTCTCTTACTCTCTCTTTTCACTCGATTTGCACCTTACTACTTTCTCCCTAGCTGGAGGTGCTGCTCACCTATGAGAATGTAAGGGCACGCTATAAGATTTTCTATATACTATCTATCCGAATCGCACACAGCTGGTGAATGTGCACAACTTTGGCCAGAAGTGCATGGAGTTCCGTTCAGCGATTTCTTTGCGGTAACCTTCAAGCCAGCCATCTTTCGTCTGAAAGGTCACCACTCGAAGCTCTGCGAGATTAGGATAACTGTCTATGACCGTCTCATCTTCTTTCGTCGCATACCCATTGTGCTGGAGGTGCATCGCTTTCTGGATATGGCCACACAACTAGCCAAGGCTGAGCTGGCTGACGATCCCAAGTGGAAGGATCCCAATATACGTGTCCATGTGCGCAACGCCGACGGGAAAGAGGATGATGGTGCTGTGGAAATCGACGGCAGCTGCACACCTTGCGGTGGGGTGGGCATTGATCCGGGTGCCGCCGGCGATGGGCCAACCGTGCAGTTAACCTAGGAGCAGGTGGTGCTGACCAGGTGGTGCTCGTGGAGCCAAGCAAAAGCGCCTCCACAATTAACACACGCGTGGAGCACAAGTGAGTGCTATCAAACTACAGTCAAACTTCTTGAACTTAAACTCTCTAACTCAAACCAAATTGATTGAGTTACAGGTCGTTTATCTAGATTCTAGAGGTTCGACTGTAACTATTTGCACAATTAAAACATAATTAATTTATCCCTAGCACCATCTTGTCTATACTCCATCGCCTCATGGTGGAGGCTATCAACGATCTGGCCAAGAACTGGATATTTATACCTTCGGAATTTTATGACCGTATCTCTTAAGTTCTTCAATTTAACTGCTTAACTGCTTAACTGTACCAAATGCATTACATAACCTCAAAGCTCATTGCGTTGCATACATTGCGGTTGCTGTGGCAGCCATTCGAACTGTCCGCACGCCGCATGCCTCCCAAATTTATGTAAGATTCCATTCCGCACAGCACACAGTCAGGCCCAGGCCCAGGCCCAGGCGGGTCACAGCTTGCCACGTTTGCAATTTATGTGTCCGCCTGAAAGCATGCTATACTTAAAGCAGCATTTCAACAGGAGCGAAAAACAGCATGAGATAAAAAGAGATAGCCATAGGGGGAGAGAGAGAGTCGGAGGCGGTTTTAAGTTTGTTCGCCCAATTTGACAGCACTATTTTTGCACTGTTTAAGAATAGCAAAATATCCAACATTAAAAAGCTACTTCAAGTTGAATTTTAAGTAATTTTAGCTAACAAACATTTTAAACTGTTGTTCTTTTAAGACTTCACATACGAAAGTCATTGTCGAAATTATTTCTATAGTGACTTTTACACTTCACTGACATAATCATGCAAATGATTTGTCATTCTCCTATTTACAGAATCTCATTTGCAAATATCTTCATCTACATATTCATTTATATGAATATTTTTATTTTTTTTATCTGCATTCATACATAGATGCAATTGCTTTCATTTTTCTTCTTCCTTTGGCCCCAAACTATGGTACATTGAATCGTTAATAACTTCTTTGTTTATTGTGTGATCGTAATGAAATTTGCAGAACACAAAGATGGCATATAAATTTGAGACTATGTAAAATCTGAGATATTGGGGGGAAGTATTACTTCCCTATGCTATAGGAGAATATACATACAAAATTTGGTGCCTCTACCACTTATACCTTTTAAGCTATACCTAAAAAATATATAAAATATATTTTAGTCAGAACGCAATCCATTAGTTTTTCTCATTTCAGGTTTCATAATATTGTATGCTAAATTATCACAAACAATTTTTTTATATACAAAGTATATTTATATATATATAATTCTATATATTTATTGTTTATCGCTGCATAATTGTAAATCGTATTCAATAAAGAATGTTAAAACCCTCTTGATCTCAAGTATTGGTACTTGAACTGTCAACAATAAAATACTAGTTACGAAAACATAAATCTCCTTGTGGAAAATATATGGTGGTCCTGAAAAGGACCGATTGTTTATAGTTGTCTTAGTTTATGCTTTATGGTCAAAGCACAAAGCCAATACAATTTAAGCACGCTCGCCACGAATGCGCCTGGCCAGTTGGATGTCCTTGGGCATGATGGTGACACGCTTAGCATGGATAGCACACAAGTTTGTGTCTTCAAATAGGCCAACCAGGTAGGCTTCGCTAGCTTCCTGCAGAGCCATCACGGCCGAGCTCTGGAAACGTAAATCGGTCTTGAAGTCCTGAGCAATTTCGCGGACTAAACGCTGGAACGGCAGCTTGCGAATAAGCAACTCTGTGCTCTTCTGGTAGCGACGAATTTCACGCAGTGCAACAGTACCGGGACGATAGCGATGAGGCTTCTTCACACCACCGGTTGCTGGAGCACTTTTGCGTGCTGCCTTAGTAGCCAACTGTTTGCGAGGAGCCTTGCCTCCCGTCGATTTACGAGCAGTCTGCTTAGTACGCGCCATGTTTTTCTTTCACAATTCTTTCTTACTTCACACTGTCACTGTTAAACACACAATGATCGTGAGCAACGTCAAACGCTACTTATATAGAAAACTGGTGTTAGGTTAGAAAGAGACCGATACAGTCGCTAAACGCAAGGGTAGCATGTAGCATGTATCATGAGCGAGATGGAAATATCTGTGTACTCGCTCGTGTTTTGTGGTGTTTTTGTATAAATAAATGCGCTTGTCGCACAGCAAGCATTAGTGTCTTTCTGACAATTGTGCAGTGTAAAGCTAAATATAAAAAGTAAAAATGACTGGTCGTGGTAAAGGTGGCAAAGGCTTGGGTAAAGGCGGCGCTAAACGTCATCGTAAAGTGTTGCGTGATAACATCCAGGGCATCACGAAGCCAGCTATCCGCCGTTTAGCTCGTCGTGGTGGCGTCAAACGTATCTCTGGTCTCATATATGAAGAAACTCGTGGTGTTCTAAAGGTGTTTTTGGAAAATGTTATCCGTGATGCGGTCACATACACCGAGCATGCCAAGAGGAAGACAGTCACTGCCATGGATGTTGTCTACGCGCTGAAGAGACAAGGCCGCACCCTGTACGGTTTTGGCGGCTAAAAATGTGTACATTTACATTTTGTATACAAAAACAGACTATATATCTATACCAATCGGTCCTTTTCAGGACCACCAAACACTGCTTAAAAGAGATAAAAAACACATTCGATTCAAACCCAAAAAATGTTGTCTTTATCGTATATTTTATTATATATAATTAGATAATACATTTAAAAAAAAGTAAAGATCACGGATGCCAACACGCTTTGTTCCCAAACGGTCCCACATCTAAGTAATAACCGGGCCACGACGCTGCTTAATTTCAGTGATCGGGCGAGAAACGATGTATTCAGTGGCAAATTCCGCTCATAAGACCCAATTAGCACTAGCGCTGAACTTGTGTTGTTTTCTTGCTACCTAGCCTTGCGCTTCAGGTAACGAAATATAGTTTCACCATCCCTCTTATTGCATTTTGCTCCAACTGTACTTTTTTGTTTATTTGTGTTGTTTATAAAAATAACTATGGCATGAAAAAATAATCTCTTTTGTACATTTTTTGGTCGTCCTGAAAAGGACGTTTGGTTTGAGTTTTTACATATGCATGTAATCGGTTAGTTGAGTAGACAGACTGGTAATTTATGCCTTCTTTTCGGTCTTCTTGGGCAAAAGAACGGCCTGGATGTTGGGTAAAACACCGCCCTGGGCAATGGTAACGCCCGAAAGTAGTTTATTTAACTCCTCGTCGTTGCGGATGGCCAATTGCAGATGGCGAGGGATAATTCTAGTCTTCTTGTTATCGCGTGCAGCATTGCCAGCCAACTCCAAGACTTCAGCGGCCAAGTATTCCATAACGGCAGCCAAGTACACAGGAGCACCGGCACCAACGCGCTCGGCATAGTTGCCCTTGCGGAGAAGACGATGAATACGACCAACAGGGAACTGAAGACCAGCGCGGTTGGAACGCGACTTTGCCTTTCCCTTAACTTTTCCACCTTTACCACGACCAGACATTTTTATTTATTTCACCTTTACACTGTTGACACACAAGTATAGATGTTGAATGTTGCTGATATTCAGCCTGTCTATATTTATACTTTTTTCGGCTACCTACTTCTTCAGCTAAGGGAGGAACAGCTTCTCATTGTTTGACATTTTAACATGAAAGCGTTGCTCAAAAAAAAGTATAAATAGCAATCGTTTTCACTGTGTTATTTTATTGTGTGTATACATTTGTGAAGTGGATTCAAGTGAATATTAATAATTATGCCGCCGAAAACTAGTGGAAAGGCAGCCAAGAAGGCTGGCAAGGCTCAAAAGAACATCACTAAGACTGACAAAAAGAAGAAGCGCAAGAGGAAGGAAAGCTATGCCATCTACATTTACAAAGTGCTGAAGCAGGTCCATCCTGACACTGGCGTTTCGTCGAAGGCAATGAGCATCATGAACAGCTTTGTCAACGATATTTTTGAGCGAATTGCTGCCGAGGCATCTCGTTTGGCCCAATACAACAAGCGGTCTACCATCACCAGTCGGGAAATCCAAACCGCTGTCCGTCTTTTGTTGCCCGGCGAGTTGGCTAAGCACGCCGTCAGTGAGGGAACAAAAGCAGTAACCAAGTACACTAGCTCAAAATAAATTCTAGCTTAATGTACGAATGGACAACCATAACACTAAAGGCCCTTTTCAGGGCCAAAAATCCAT
Source organism: Drosophila maculinotata (assembly GCA_035045305.1). Classification (NCBI taxonomy): domain Eukaryota; kingdom Metazoa; phylum Arthropoda; class Insecta; order Diptera; family Drosophilidae; genus Drosophila; species Drosophila maculinotata. The sequence continues at coordinate 30,132 of JAWNPD010000647.1, read as the reverse complement.
TTTTCAAAGAATCCAAATATTTACAATGCTTTAACAAGTTAAATAAATGCAAAAAAATTTAATTCTAAAACAAAATTAAAAAAAAATGAAAAAAATACAAACCACTTACGAAATGGCCCCAATCTTGAAGATCGGTTCAGTTTTGACAAAGTTATGAGTTTGAAGTCGTAAAAGGTCATCTATATGGATTTGGGCACTTTTATACCCTGATCCCATTAAAAATGGGAAAAAGGGGTATAATGGTTTTGTGCAAAAGTATGTAACAGGCATAAAGAATCATCTCCGACCCCATAAAGTATATATATCTTGATCAGTATCAATAGCCGAGTCGATATAGCCATGTCCGTCTGGCTGTCCGTCTGACCGTCTGTATGAACGCGCTGTTCTCAGAGACTACAAAAGCTAGAAACTTCATATTTGGAATATAAGTTCTCGTAGTGCCGGGTCAACACAAGTTTATCATTATTTTCGATATCTCATCCCGTTCAAAAGTCATTGATAAATTACGATTCCAGACCAGTGTTTTTTGGGTATAACTTGAAAGCCACAAAAGTAAAAAATGTTTTGTAATTTTTTATACTTTTAGTTACAATCCTCCATAAATCGAAAAATACGTATTTTTAGAGGTATGACCTTCGGATTTAGCATACTAACACATTTATATGCCATCTTTATGTCCTTCAAATTTCATAACGATTGGACAATAAACAAAGAAGTTATTTACGATTAAATGTAACATAGTTTTTGGCCAATGGAAGAAGAAGCAAAGCAATTACATGACGTTCGTAGTAGCAGCGTGTGTCTGTATGTGTGTGTGTGTATGTGTTTATATGTATGAATGCGGATAAAGAATTATGAATGTTAGAACTGGGTTCAGGGTATATCCCAGTCGGGCACTCTCGACTAGAGCACTCTTACTTGTTTTTGTTATTTTTGGCATGATTTTTGACAGAAAAACTGAACTACCTGACAATAACCTTAAACTAAATTTTCAATTGTAATGTTGACCAGTTCTCTAAGAAATTAATTAATAAATATCGCTTGAAAATATGACTCTCTTTAAAAATACATATAATTGTAGCCCTAAAAAGGGCTTTGATAATTTTCAGCAAATTTCATATCTCAGAAACTCGCGCATACTCTAAAGAGTGAAATTATTTCTTCGCAGATGCAGTTTTTGCCTTCGGCTTCTTGTCAGCAGCTTTCTTCGGGGTGGCTGCCGACACTGCATTTTTAGGTTTAGCACTTGCGGTCTTAGGCTTTGGTGTCTTTGGCTTTACTGCGCTTGCCTTGGCCTTAGCTGTGGTGGCTTTAGCCTTCACGGTCCCCGTTTTCTTTGCATCCTTAGCCTTTGCCTTCTCTGCCTTCTTTTTCTCAACGCTCTTCTTGGTTGCTACCGCCTTCGATGGCTTCTTATCAGCGGCACCAGCTGATTTCTTTTTGGGGGACGCAGTTTTCTTCTTAGATGCTGCTGCAGCCGATGGAGCCACCTTAGTTTTCTTCGCGACAGCCTTTGGTTTGGGATCTTTTTTAGTGGATGCAGATAGTTTAAACGAACCAGACGCGCCCTTTCCCTTTGTTTGGATCAGCTTTCCATTTGCTACAGAAGTCTTCAAGTACTTCTTAATGAACGGAGCTAGTTTCTGGGCATCGCACTTGTATGTGGCACTGATATATTTCTTGATTGCGAGAAGCGATGATCCACCACGCTCCTTTAAGCTTTTTATCGACGCATCTACCATTTGCTGAGTTGGCGGATGTGATGGTGGAGATGTTGTCTTCTTTGCCTTCAATGCTGGAGTTGCCTTTTTAGTGGCCACCTTCTTCTCGGCTTTGGCTGGTGTGGCAACCACAGGAGACGCGGACGTTGCAACTGCTGAATCAGACATGATACGAGTATATGTTTTACTTCAGTTTCACAATTTTTATACACTTTTATAATCAGAAATTGCAACAACCAGCATGCTCGTTTGGTCACTCGATTGAGTGAGAATCGAGGAGGAGGGCTGTACGAGAATGTTTGCCGCATTGAACGTTTGTTGCGCGAAAGTTTGCCAGAATCTTATTGCTAATTTGTAAATTAAAATAATTTCTAATTGAAAATCGAAAGAAATATTAATAACAATGATTTCTTAAATATTTGAACAACGAAATAAAATATATTCTGTTTTGTTATTGTGCATAACCGATTTTTTACAGCCGCCTAAAGTTTAACTTTGTAACATCACGAACCAATTGTTAGTGAAAAATATTGTTTTTTAATATAAATATAACAAAACTAGCAGAATTTCAATGTTAATTATAATATTTGAACAATTCTTTATTGAATTACAACTGTTAATATCCATACAACTGAAATAATCGATTTTTAAATACATTTAAAGCTTGTCCATTAGCTGATACAAATAGGCGCACTTGGAGTACAAGCAACAGAAGAATATTGTCTCGGAAAAGTATAAATTCGTGTTAAATATAAAATATTTGTTAAGAATATATTCATATATTCATATAACAACTCAGTAACATATATTTTATAATTATTTCACACTAAAATATAAGCCTACTACGGTTTAAATGTGCCGCACGCCATACAACATCAAAATGACCATCGGTAGCCAGCGAAAAACATATTAATCGTGCAACTTAAAATCATCTTATGTGTACATATTAGTCAGCAAGAAATCAACTAGTTTTTCTAGTTTTAGCAGTAATATTTGGAAATATTTAATGCTAATTGCCACAAACATTTTTAGCATATGTATATCTGATAAAATGCAAACAGAACTTATGCTAAAGTCAAAATTTACAGAGTATATTTTTAAAGTAAGAAAAACAAATTTCTTTTTATTTTGTGTATTGGTTTATATTTGATGACTTATTCTATATAGCTGTATTATTTATACAAGTTCAATCACGAATGGCTGTCAAGTTATGCTAAAGCACATTTCATCTCAAGGTTGGTACTTGAACTGGTACGATGTACAGTTTCCTATGCCTCCAATGCTACATTGTAACATGTACAGTCAACAATAAAATATTAGTTACGAAAACAAAAACCGCTTTGTTACGATGTACAAATCTGAACCGATTGTCAATCCCGAGGTCATTTTGATCATAATTTGGCATCTAGTCTAATTCTTCATTTAATTTAGGTTTTTCACAATGTAGACTCTTGAAATTTTACGTTTAATTGCATGTGGGTGTCGCAATTAGTATAAAAAACTATACGAAAAGTGATTTAGTGGTGTTTAATTAAAAGTGACAAGAAAATTGACTTGTAAAGTGTCCAAACAACGAAAAGTTCCTTATAAATGACCTTCCCAGACTTCAAACTGCCATAACTTTGTCAAATAATTCTATATATTTATTGTTTATCGCTGCATAATTGTAAATCGTGCGTATTCAATTAAGAATGTTAAAACCCTCTTGATCTCAAGTAATTGTACTTGAACTGGTACGATGTGCCGATTCTATGCTGTCAATACTGCATGGTATAGTGTATAGTCAACAATAAAATACTAGTAACGAAAACATAAATCGCTTTGGTACGATGTACAGTTTCCTATGCCTCCAATGCTACATTGTAACGTGTACAGTCAACAATAAAATACTAGTTACGAAAACATAAATCTCCTTGTGGAAAATATATGGTGGTCCTGAAAAGGACCGATTGTTTATAGTTGTCTTAGTTTATGCTTTATGGTCAAAGCACAAAGCCAATACAATTTAAGCACGCTCGCCACGAATGCGCCTGGCCAGTTGGATGTCCTTGGGCATGATGGTGACACGCTTAGCATGGATAGCACACAAGTTTGTGTCTTCAAATAGGCCAACCAGGTAGGCTTCGCTAGCTTCCTGCAGAGCCATCACGGCCGAGCTCTGGAAACGTAAATCGGTCTTGAAGTCCTGAGCAATTTCGCGGACTAAACGCTGGAACGGCAACTTGCGAATTAGCAACTCTGTGCTCTTCTGGTAGCGACGAATTTCACGCAGTGCAACAGTACCGGGACGATAGCGATGAGGCTTCTTCACACCACCGGTTGCTGGAGCACTTTTGCGTGCTGCCTTAGTAGCCAACTGTTTGCGAGGAGCCTTGCCTCCCGTCGATTTACGAGCAGTCTGCTTAGTACGCGCCATTTCTTTCTTACTTCACACTGTCACTGTTGAAAACACAATGGTCGTGAGCAACGTCAAACGCTACTTATATAGAAAACTGGTGTTAGGTTAGAAAGAGACCGATACAGTCGCTAAACACGAGGGTAGCATGTGGCATGTATCATGAGCGAGATGGAAATATCTGTGTTCTCGCTCGTGTTTTGTGGTGTTTTTGTATAAATAGAAGCGCTTGTTGCACAGCAAGCATTAGTGTCTTTCTGACAATTGTGCAGTGTAAAGCTAAATATAAAAAGTAAAAATGACTGGTCGTGGTAAAGGTGGCAAAGGCTTGGGTAAAGGCGGCGCTAAACGTCATCGTAAAGTGTTGCGTGATAACATCCAGGGCATCACGAAGCCAGCTATCCGCCGTTTAGCTCGTCGTGGTGGCGTCAAACGTATCTCTGGTCTCATATATGAAGAAACTCGTGGTGTTCTAAAGGTGTTTTTGGAAAATGTTATCCGTGATGCGGTCACATACACCGAGCATGCCAAGAGGAAGACAGTCACTGCCATGGATGTTGTCTACGCGCTGAAGAGACAAGGCCGCACCCTGTACGGTTTTGGCGGCTAAAAATGTGTACATTTACATTTTGTATACAAAAACAGACTATATATCTATACCAATCGGTCCTTTTCAGGACCACCAAACACTGCTTAAAAGAGATAAAAAACACATTCGATTCAAACCCAAAAAATGTTGTCTTTATCGTATATTTTATTATATATAATTAGATAATACATTTAAAAAAAAGTAAAGATCACGGATGCCAACACGCTTTGTTCCCAAACGGTCCCACATCTAAGTAATAACCGGGCCACGGCGCTGCTTAATTTCAGTGATCGGACGAGAAACAATGTATTCAGTGGCAAATTCCGCTCATAAGACCCAATTAGCACTAGCGCTGAACTTGTGTTGTTTTCTTGCTACCTAGCCTTGCGCTTCAGGTAACGAAATATAGTTTCACCATCCCTCTTATTGCATTTTGCTCCAACTGTACTTTTTTGTTTATTTGTGTTGTTTATAAAAATAACTATGGCATGAAAAAATAATCTCTTTTGTACATTTTTTGGTCGTCCTGAAAAGGACGTTTGGTTTGAGTTTTTACATATGCATGTAATCGGTTAGTTGAGTAGACAGACTGGTAATTTATGCCTTCTTTTCGGTCTTCTTGGGCAAAAGAACGGCCTGGATGTTGGGTAAAACACCGCCCTGGGCAATGGTAACGCCCGAAAGTAGTTTATTTAACTCCTCGTCGTTGCGGATGGCCAATTGCAGATGGCGAGGGATAATTCTAGTCTTCTTGTTATCGCGTGCAGCATTGCCAGCCAACTCCAAGACTTCAGCGGCCAAGTATTCCATAACGGCAGCCAAGTACACAGGAGCACCGGCACCAACGCGCTCGGCATAGTTGCCCTTGCGGAGAAGACGATGAATACGACCAACAGGGAACTGAAGACCAGCGCGGTTGGAACGCGACTTTGCCTTTCCCTTAACTTTTCCACCTTTACCACGACCAGACATTTTTATTTATTTCACTTTTACTTTTTTCTCACACAATAATCAAATGTTGAATGTTGCTGAGAACCAAGCATGGCTTCTATATTTGTACTTTTTTCGGCTACCTACTTCTTCAGCTAAGGGAGCACAGCTTCGCAGTTTGTTTGAATTTTAACATGAAAGCGTTGCTCAAATAAAAGTATAAATATCAAGTATGTGTGTTATGCTAGCCAAACATTTGTGAAGTGGATTTACGTGAATATTAATAATTATGCCGCCGAAAACTAGTGGAAAGGCAGCCAAAAAGGCTGGCAAGGCTCAGAAGAACATCACTAAGACTGATAAGAAGAAGAGGCGCAAGAGGAAGGAAAGCTATGCCATCTACATTTACAAAGTGCTGAAGCAGGTCCATCCTGACACTGGCGTTTCGTCGAAGGCAATGAGCATCATGAACAGCTTTGTCAACGATATTTTTGAGCGAATTGCTGCCGAGGCATCTCGTTTGGCCCAATACAACAAGCGGTCTACCATCACCAGTCGGGAAATCCAAACCGCTGTCCGTCTTTTGTTGCCCGGCGAGTTGGCTAAGCACGCCGTCAGTGAGGGAACAAAAGCAGTAACCAAGTACACTAGCTCAAAATAAATTCTAGCTTGATGTACGAATGGAAACTATAAACAAAAGGCCCTTTTCAGGGCCAAAAATCCATTTTTCAAAGAATCCAAATATTTACAATGTTTAACAACAAGTTAATTAAATGCAAACAAAATTTAATTTTCTAAAATGCATAAACTTAAAATATAGAATTGATAAAAATTACAAACCACTTACGAAATGGCCCCAATCTTGAAGATCGGTTCAGTTTTTTTTAAAAGGTCATCTATATGGATTTGGGCACTTACAAGCTAATTTTTTCGTTATTTTTGGCATGATTTTTGACAGAAAAATTAAACACCTAATAACTTTTTCTATAATTTTTTATACTAATAGTTACACCCACAATCGACAAAACATAATTTTCAAGATTCTAAGATTTAATAAAAAAAATGTTGACAAGTATAGTTTTTTCAAAAAACAAATTCGAAACCCTTAAGACAGGACAAAAATAATGATCAAAATGGCTTTGGTCACGACAATCGGTTTAGTTTTGCCGAAGTTATGGAAGTTTGAAGTTATAAAAGGCACTGAATTGTTTGGGCCTTTAAAACTATCTACTGACAAAACTTAAATAAATTTTCAATTGTAATGTTGACCAGTTCTCTAAGAAATTAATTAATAAATATCGCTTGAAAATATGACTCTCTTTAAAAATACATATAATTGTAGCCCTAAAAAGGGCTTTGATAATTTTCAGCAAATTTCATATCTCAGAAACTCGCGCATACTCTAAAGAGTGAAATTATTTCTTCGCAGATGCAGTTTTTGCCTTCGGCTTCTTGTCAGCAGCTTTCTTCGGGGTGGCTGCCGACACTGCATTTTTAGGTTTAGCACTTGCGGTCTTAGGCTTTGGTGTCTTTGGCTTTACTGCGCTTGCCTTGGCCTTAGCTGTGGTGGCTTTAGCCTTCACGGTCCCCGTTTTCTTTGCATCCTTAGCCTTTGCCTTCTCTGCCTTCTTTTTCTCAACGCTCTTCTTGGTTGCTACCGCCTTCGATGGCTTCTTATCAGCGGCACCAGCTGATTTCTTTTTGGGGGACGCAGTTTTCTTCTTAGATGCTGCTGCAGCCGATGGAGCCACCTTAGTTTTCTTCGCGACAGCCTTTGGTTTGGGATCTTTTTTAGTGGATGCAGATAGTTTAAACGAACCAGACGCGCCCTTTCCCTTTGTTTGGATCAGCTTTCCATTTGCTACAGAAGTCTTCAAGTACTTCTTAATGAACGGAGCTAGTTTCTGGGCATCGCACTTGTATGTGGCACTGATATATTTCTTGATTGCGAGAAGCGATGATCCACCACGCTCCTTTAAGCTTTTTATCGACGCATCTACCATTTGCTGAGTTGGCGGATGTGATGGTGGAGATGTTGTCTTCTTTGCCTTCAATGCTGGAGTTGCCTTTTTAGTGGCCACCTTCTTCTCGGCTTTGGCTGGTGTGGCAACCACAGGAGACGCGGACGTTGCAACTGCTGAATCAGACATGATACGAGTATATGTTTTACTTCAGTTTCACAATTTTTATACACTTTTATAATCAGAAATTGCAACAACCAGCATGCTCGTTTGGTCACTCGATTGAGTGAGAATCGAGGAGGAGGGCTGTACGAGAATGTTTGCCGCATTGAACGTTTGTTGCGCGAAAGTTTGCCAGAATCTTATTGCTAATTTGTAAATTAAAATAATTTCTAATTGAAAATCGAAAGAAATATTAATAACAATGATTTCTTAAATATTTGAACAACGAAATAAAATATATTCTGTTTTGTTATTGTGCATAACCGATTTTTTACAGCCGCCTAAAGTTTAACTTTGTAACATCACGAACCAATTGTTAGTGAAAAATATTGTTTTTTAATATAAATATAACAAAACTAGCAGAATTTCAATGTTAATTATAATATTTGAACAATTCTTTATTGAATTACAACTGTTAATATCCATACAACTGAAATAATCGATTTTTAAATACATTTAAAGCTTGTCCATTAGCTGATACAAATAGGCGCACTTGGAGTACAAGCAACAGAAGAATATTGTCTCGGAAAAGTATAAATTCGTGTTAAATATAAAATATTTGTTAAGAATATATTCATATATTCATATAACAACTCAGTAACATATATTTTATAATTATTTCACACTAAAATATAAGCCTACTACGGTTTAAATGTGCCGCACGCCATACAACATCAAAATGACCATCGGTAGCCAGCGAAAAACATATTAATCGTGCAACTTAAAATCATCTTATGTGTACATATTAGTCAGCAAGAAATCAACTAGTTTTTCTAATTTTAGCAGTAATATTTGGAAATATTTAATGCTAATTGCCACAAACATTTTTAGCATATGTATATCTGATAAAATGCAAACAGAACTTATGCTAAAGTCAAAATTTACAGAGTATATTTTTAAAGTAAGAAAAACAAATTTCTTTTTATTTTGTGTATTGGTTTATATTTGATGACTTATTCTATATAGCTGTATTATTTATACAAGTTCAATCACGAATGGCTGTCAAGTTATGCTAAAGCACATTTCATCTCAAGGTTGGTACTTGAACTGGTACGATGTACAGTTTCCTATGCCTCCAATGCTACATTGTAACATGTACAGTCAACAATAAAATATTAGTTACGAAAACAAAAACCGCTTTGTTACGATGTACAAATCTGAACCGATTGTCAATCCCGAGGTCATTTTGATCATAATTTGGCATCTAGTCTAATTCTTCATTTAATTTAGGTTTTTCACAATGTAGACTCTTGAAATTTTACGTTTAATTGCATGTGGGTGTCGCAATTAGTATAAAAAACTATACGAAAAGTGATTTAGTGGTGTTTAATTAAAAGTGACAAGAAAATTGACTTGTAAAGTGTCCAAACAACGAAAAGTTCCTTATAAATGACCTTCCCAGACTTCAAACTGCCAGAACTTTGTCAAATAATTCTATATATTTATTGTTTATCGCTGCATAATTGTAAATCGTGCGTATTCAATTAAGAATGTTAAAACCCTCTTGATCTCAAGTAATTGTACTTGAACTGGTACGATGTGCCGATTCTATGCTGTCAATACTGCATGGTATAGTGTATAGTCAACAATAAAATACTAGTAACGAAAACATAAATCGCTTTGGTACGATGTACAGTTTCCTATGCCTCCAATGCTACATTGTAACGTGTACAGTCAACAATAAAATACTAGTTACGAAAACATAAATCTCCTTGTGGAAAATATATGGTGGTCCTGAAAAGGACCGATTGTTTATAGTTGTCTTAGTTTATGCTTTATGGTCAAAGCACAAAGCCAATACAATTTAAGCACGCTCGCCACGAATGCGCCTGGCCAGTTGGATGTCCTTGGGCATGATGGTGACACGCTTAGCATGGATAGCACACAAGTTTGTGTCTTCAAATAGGCCAACCAGGTAGGCTTCGCTAGCTTCCTGCAGAGCCATCACGGCCGAGCTCTGGAAACGTAAATCGGTCTTGAAGTCCTGAGCAATTTCGCGGACTAAACGCTGGAACGGCAGCTTGCGAATAAGCAACTCTGTGCTCTTCTGGTAGCGACGAATTTCACGCAGTGCAACAGTACCGGGACGATAGCGATGAGGCTTCTTCACACCACCGGTTGCTGGAGCACTTTTGCGTGCTGCCTTAGTAGCCAACTGTTTGCGAGGAGCCTTGCCTCCCGTCGATTTACGAGCAGTCTGCTTAGTACGCGCCATTTCTTTCTTACTTCACACTGTCACTGTTGAAAACACAATGATCGTGAGCCAGGTCAAACGCTACTTATATAGAAAACTGGTGGTAGGTTAGAAAGAGACCGATACAGTCGCTAAACGCAAGGGTAGCATGTAGCATGTATCATGAGCGAGATGGAAATATCTGTGTACTCGGGTTTTTTTGTATAAATAAATGCGCTTGTCGCAGAGCAAGCATTAGTGTCTTTCTGACTATTGTGCAGTGTAAAGCTAAATATAAAAAGTAAAAATGACTGGTCGTGGTAAAGGTGGCAAAGGCTTGGGTAAAGGCGGCGCTAAACGTCATCGTAAAGTGTTGCGTGATAACATCCAGGGCATCACGAAGCCAGCTATCCGCCGTTTAGCTCGTCGTGGTGGCGTCAAACGTATCTCTGGTCTCATATATGAAGAAACTCGTGGTGTTCTAAAGGTGTTTTTGGAAAATGTTATCCGTGATGCGGTCACATACACCGAGCATGCCAAGAGGAAGACAGTCACTGCCATGGATGTTGTCTACGCGCTGAAGAGACAAGGCCGCACCCTGTACGGTTTTGGCGGCTAAAAATGTGTACATTTACATTTTGTATACAAAAACAGACTATATATCTATACCAATCGGTCCTTTTCAGGACCACCAAACACTGCTTAAAAGAGATAAAAAACACATTCGATTCAAACCCAAAAAATGTTGTCTTTATCGTATATTTTATTATATATAATTAGATAATACATTTAAAAAAAAGTAAAGATCACGGATGCCAACACGCTTTGTTCCCAAACGGTCCCACATCTAAGTAATAACCGGGCCACGACGCTGCTTAATTTCAGTGATCGGACGGAAACGATGTATTCAGTGGCAAATTCCGCTCATAAGACCCAATTAGCACTAGCGCTGAACTTGTGTTGTTTTCTTGCTACCTAGCCTTGCGCTTCAGGTAACGAAATATAGTTTCACCATCCCTCTTATTGCATTTTGCTCCAACTGTACTTTTTTGTTTATTTGTGTTGTTTATAAAAATAACTATGGCATGAAAAAATAATCTCTTTTGTACATTTTTTGGTCGTCCTGAAAAGGACGTTTGGTTTGAGTTTTTACATATGCATGTAATCGGTTAGTTGAGTAGACAGACTGGTAATTTATGCCTTCTTTTCGGTCTTCTTGGGCAAAAGAACGGCCTGGATGTTGGGTAAAACACCGCCCTGGGCAATGGTAACGCCCGAAAGTAGTTTATTTAACTCCTCGTCGTTGCGGATGGCCAATTGCAGATGGCGAGGGATAATTCTAGTCTTCTTGTTATCGCGTGCAGCATTGCCAGCCAACTCCAAGACTTCAGCGGCCAAGTATTCCATAACGGCAGCCAAGTACACAGGAGCACCGGCACCAACGCGCTCGGCATAGTTGCCCTTGCGGAGAAGACGATGAATACGACCAACAGGGAACTGAAGACCAGCGCGGTTGGAACGCGACTTTGCCTTTCCCTTAACTTTTCCACCTTTACCACGACCAGACATTTTTATTTAATTCACCTTTACACTGTTGACACACAAGTATAGATTTTTGGATATTGCCTGTTATATTTATACCTTTTGGCTGCCTACTTTTTCAGGTAATGGAGGGACAGCTCTCAACATTTTAACATGAAAGCGTTGCTTAAAAAAAAATATAAATAGAATCGTTTTCACTGTGCTATTTTATTGTGTGTATACTTGTGAAGTGAATTCAAGTGAATATTAATAATTATGCCGCCGAAAACTAGTGGAAAGGCAGCCAAGAAGGCTGGCAAGGCTCAAAAGAACATCACCAAGACCGACAAAAAGAAGAAGCGCAAGAGGAAGGAAAGCTATGCCATCTACATTTACAAAGTGCTGAAGCAGGTCCATCCTGACACTGGCGTTTCGTCGAAGGCAATGAGCATCATGAACAGCTTTGTCAACGATATTTTTGAGCGCATTGCTGCCGAGGCATCTCGTTTGGCCCACTACAACAAGCGGTCTACCATCACCAGTCGGGAAATCCAAACCGCTGTCCGTCTTTTGCTGCCCGGAGAGTTGGCTAAGCACGCCGTCAGTGAGGGAACAAAAGCAGTAACCAAGTACACTAGCTCAAAATAAATTCTAGCGTAATGTACGAATGACAACCAAACACTAAAGGCTCTTTTCAGGGCCACAAATCGATTTTTCAAAGAATACAAATATTTACAATGCTTTTCAAGTTAAATTTATGCAAAAAAATTTGCCCCAATCTTGAAGATCGGTTCAGTTTTGACAAAGTTATGGGAGTTTGAAGTCGTAAAAGGTCATCTATATGGATTTGGGCATTTTTATACCCTGATCCCATTAAAAATGGGAAAAAGGGGTATAATGGTTTTGTGCAAAAGTATGTAACAGGCATAAAGAATCATCTCCGACCCCATAAAGTATATATATTCTTGATCAGTATCAATAGCCGAGTCGATATAGCCATGTCCGTCTGGCTGTCCGTCTGACCGTCTGTATGAACGCGCTGTTCTCAGAGACTACAAAAGCTAGAAACTTCATATTTGGAATATAAGTTCTCGTAGTGCCGGGTCAACACAAGTTTATCATTATTTTCGATATCTCATCCCGTTCAAAAGTCATTGATAAATTACGATTCCAGACCAGTGTTTTTTGGGTATAACTTGAAAGCCACAAAAGTAAAAAATGTTTTGTTTTTTTGATACCTTTCTCCAATCCTCCATAAATCGAAAAATACGTATTTTTAGAGGTATGACCTTCGGATTCAGCATACTCACATATTTATATGCCATCTTTATGTCCTTCAAATTTCATAACGATCGGACAATAAACAAAGAAGTTATTTACGATTAAATGTAACATAGTTTTTGGCCAATGGAAGAAGAAGCAAAGCAATTACATGACGTTCGTAGTAGCAGCGTGTGTCTGTATGTGTGTGTGTGTATGTGTTTATATGTATGAATGCGGATAAAGAATTATGAATGTTAGAACTGGGTTCAGGGTATATCCCAGTCGGGCACTCTCGACTAGAGCACTCTTACTTGTTTTTGTTATTTTTGGCATGATTTTTGACAGAAAAAATGAACACCTCAGAATAACCTTTTTCTAAATTTTTTATACAAATAGTGACACCCACAATCGACAATTTTTTAAAAAAATGCTGTTGAAAATATGACTCTCTTTAAAAATACATATAATTGTAGCCCTAAAAAGGGCTTTGATAATTTTCAGCAAATTTCATATCTCAGAAACTCGCGCATACTCTAAAGAGTGAAATTATTTCTTCGCAGATGCAGTTTTTGCCTTCGGCTTCTTGTCAGCAGCTTTCTTCGGGGTGGCTGCCGACACTGCATTTTTAGGTTTAGCACTTGCGGTCTTAGGCTTTGGTGTCTTTGGCTTTACTGCGCTTGCCTTGGCCTTAGCTGTGGTGGCTTTAGCCTTCACGGTCCCCGTTTTCTTTGCATCCTTAGCCTTTGCCTTCTCTGCCTTCTTTTTCTCAACGCTCTTCTTGGTTGCTACCGCCTTCGATGGCTTCTTATCAGCGGCACCAGCTGATTTCTTTTTGGGGGACGCAGTTTTCTTCTTAGATGCTGCTGCAGCCGATGGAGCCACCTTAGTTTTCTTCGCGACAGCCTTTGGTTTGGGATCTTTTTTAGTGGATGCAGATAGTTTAAACGAACCAGACGCGCCCTTTCCCTTTGTTTGGATCAGCTTTCCATTTGCTACTGAAGTCTTCAAGTACTTCTTAATGAACGGAGCTAGTTTCTGGGCATCGCACTTGTATGTGGCACTGATATATTTCTTGATTGCGAGAAGCGATGAGCCACCACGCTCCTTTAAGCTTTTTATCGACGCATCTACCATTTGCTGAGTTGGCGGATGTGATGGTGGAGATGTTGTCTTCTTTGCCTTCAATGCTGGAGTTGCCTTTTTAGTGGCCACCTTCTTCTCGGCTTTGGCTGGTGTGGCAACCACAGGAGACGCGGACGTTGCAACTGCTGAATCAGACATGATACGAGTATATGTTTTACTTCAGTTTCACAATTTTTATACACTTTTATAATCAGAAATTGCAACAACCAGCATGCTCGTTTGGTCACTCGATTGAGTGAGAATCGAGGAGGAGGGCTGTACGAGAATGTTTGCCGCATTGAACGTTTGTTGCGCGAAAGTTTGCCAGAATCTTATTGCTAATTTGTAAATTAAAATAATTTCTAATTGAAAATCGAAAGAAATATTAATAACAATGATTTCTTAAATATTTGAACAACGAGATAAAATATATTCTGTTTTGTTATTGTGCATAACCGATTTTTTACAGCCGCCTAAAGTTTAACTTTGTAACATCACGAACCAATTGTTAGTGAAAAATATTGTTTTTTAATATAAATATAACAAAACTAGCAGAATTTCAATGTTAATTATAATATTTGAACAATTCTTTATTGAATTACAACTGTTAATATCCATACAACTGAAATAATCGATTTTTAAATACATTTAAAGCTTGTCCATTAGCTGATACAAATAGGCGCACTTGGAGTACAAGCAACAGAAGAATATTGTCTCGGAAAAGTATAAATTCGTGTTAAATATAAAATATTTGTTAAGAATATATTCATATATTCATATAACAACTCAGTAGCATATATTTTATAATTATTTCACACTAAAATATAAGCCTACTACGGTTTAAATGTGCCGCACGCCATACAACATCAAAATGACCATCGGTAGCCAGCGAAAAACATATTAATCGTGCAACTTAAAATCATCTTATGTGTACATATTAGTCAGCAAGAAATCAACTAGTTTTTCTAATTTTAGCAGTAATATTTGGAAATATTTAATGCTAATTGCCACAAACATTTTTAGCATATGTATATCTGATAAAATGCAAACAGAACTTATGCTAAAGTCAAAATTTACAGAGTATATTTTTAAAGTAAGAAAAACAAATTTCTTTCTATTTTGTGTATTGGTTTATATTTGATGACTTATTCTATATAGCTGTATTATTTATACAAGTTCAATCACGAATGGCTGTCAAGTTATGCTAAAGCACATTTCATCTCAAGGTTGGTACTTGAACTGGTACGATGTACAGTTTCCTATGCCTCCAATGCTACATTGTAACATGTACAGTCAACAATAAAATATTAGTTACGAAAACAAAAACCGCTTTGTTACGATGTACAAATCTGAACCGATTGTCAATCCCGAGGTCATTTTGATCATAATTTGGCATCTAGTCTAATTCTTCATTTAATTTAGGTTTTTCACAATGTAGACTCTTGAAATTTTACGTTTAATTGCATGTGGGTGTCGCAATTAGTATAAAAAACTATACGAAAAGTGATTTAGTGGTGTTTAATTAAAAGTGACAAGAAAATTGACTTGTAAAGTGTCCAAACAACGAAAAGTTCCTTATAAATGACCTTCCCAGACTTCAAACTGCCAGAACTTTGTCAAATAATTCTATATATTTATTGTTTATCGCTGCATAATTGTAAATCGTGCGTATTCAATTAAGAATGTTAAAACCCTCTTGATCTCAAGTAATTGTACTTGAACTGGTACGATGTGCCGATTCTATGCTGTCAATACTGCATGGTATAGTGTATAGTCAACAATAAAATACTAGTAACGAAAACATAAATCGCTTTGGTACGATGTACAGTTTCCTATGCCTCCAATGCTACATTGTAACGTGTACAGTCAACAATAAAATACTAGTTACGAAAACATAAATCTCCTTGTGGAAAATATATGGTGGTCCTGAAAAGGACCGATTGTTTATAGTTGTCTTAGTTTATGCTTTATGGTCAAAGCACAAAGCCACTACAATTTAAGCACGCTCGCCACGAATGCGCCTGGCCAGTTGGATGTCCTTGGGCATGATGGTGACACGCTTAGCATGGATAGCACACAAGTTTGTGTCTTCAAATAGGCCAACCAGGTAGGCTTCGCTAGCTTCCTGCAGAGCCATCACGGCCGAGCTCTGGAAACGTAAATCGGTCTTGAAGTCCTGAGCAATTTCGCGGACTAAACGCTGGAACGGCAGCTTGCGAATAAGCAACTCTGTGCTCTTCTGGTAGCGACGAATTTCACGCAGTGCAACAGTACCGGGACGATAGCGATGAGGCTTCTTCACACCACCGGTTGCTGGAGCACTTTTGCGTGCTGCCTTAGTAGCCAACTGTTTGCGAGGAGCCTTGCCTCCCGTCGATTTACGAGCAGTCTGCTTAGTACGCGCCATTTCTTTCTTACTTCACACTGTCACTGTTGAAAACACAATGGTCGTGAGCAACGTCAAACGCTACTTACATATATAGAAAACTGGTGTTAGGTTAGAAAGAGACCGATACAGTCGCTAAACACGAGGGTAGCATGTGTGCATCTGTGTACTCGGGTTGTTTTGTATAAATAAATGCGCTTGTCGCAGAGCAAGCATTAGTGTCTTTCTGACTATTGTGCAGTGTAAAGCTAAATACAAAAAGTAAAAATGACTGGTCGTGGTAAAGGTGGCAAAGGCTTGGGTAAAGGCGGCGCTAAACGTCATCGTAAAGTGTTGCGTGATAACATCCAGGGCATCACGAAGCCAGCTATCCGCCGTTTAGCTCGTCGTGGTGGCGTCAAACGTATCTCTGGTCTCATATATGAAGAAACTCGTGGTGTTCTAAAGGTGTTTTTGGAAAATGTTATCCGTGATGCGGTCACATACACCGAGCATGCCAAGAGGAAGACAGTCACTGCCATGGATGTTGTCTACGCGCTGAAGAGACAAGGCCGCACCCTGTACGGTTTTGGCGGCTAAAAATGTGTACATTTACATTTTGTATACAAAAACAGACTATATATCTATACCAATCGGTCCTTTTCAGGACCACCAAACACTGCTTAAAAGAGATAAAAAACACATTCGATTCAAACCCAAAAAATGTTGTCTTTATCGTATATTTTATTATATATAATTAGATAATACATTTAAAAAAAAGTAAAGATCACGGATGCCAACACGCTTTGTTCCCAAACGGTCCCACATCTAAGTAATAACCGGGCCACGACGCTGCTTAATTTCAGTGATCGGACGAGAAACGATGTATTCAGTGGCAAATTCCGCTCATAAGACCCAATTAGCACTAGCGCTGAACTTGTGTTGTTTTCTTGCTACCTAGCCTTGCGCTTCAGGTAACGAAATATAGTTTCACCATCCCTCTTATTGCATTTTGCTCCAACTGTACTTTTTTGTTTATTTGTGTTGTTTATAAAAATAACTATGGCATGAAAAAATAATCTCTTTTGTACATTTTTTGGTCGTCCTGAAAAGGACGTTTGGTTTGAGTTTTTACATATGCATGTAATCGGTTAGTTGAGTAGACAGACTGGTAATTTATGCCTTCTTTTCGGTCTTCTTGGGCAAAAGAACGGCCTGGATGTTGGGTAAAACACCGCCCTGGGCAATGGTAACGCCCGAAAGTAGTTTATTTAACTCCTCGTCGTTGCGGATGGCCAATTGCAGATGGCGAGGGATAATTCTAGTCTTCTTGTTATCGCGTGCAGCATTGCCAGCCAACTCCAAGACTTCAGCGGCCAAGTATTCCATAACGGCAGCCAAGTACACAGGAGCACCGGCACCAACGCGCTCGGCATAGTTGCCCTTACGGAGAAGACGATGAATACGACCAACAGGGAACTGAAGACCAGCGCGGTTGGAACGCGACTTTGCCTTTCCCTTAACTTTTCCACCTTTACCACGACCAGACATTTTTATTTATTTCACTTTTACTTTTTTCACACACAAGAATCAAATGTTGAATGTTGCTGAGAACCAAGCATGGCTTCTATATTTGTACTTTTTTCGGCTACCTACTTCTTCAGCTAAGGGAGCACAGCTGCCGCAGTTTGTTTGAATTTTAACATGAAAGCGTTGCTCAAATAAAAGTATAAATATCAAGCATGTGTGTTATGCTAGCCAAACATTTGTGAAGTGGATTTACGTGAATATTAATAATTATGCCGCCGAAAACTAGTGGAAAGGCAGCCAAAAAGGCTGGCAAGGCTCAGAAGAACATCACCAAGACTGATAAGAAGAAGAGGCGCAAGAGGAAGGAAAGCTATGCCATCTACATTTACAAAGTGCTGAAGCAGGTCCATCCTGACACTGGCGTTTCGTCGAAGGCAATGAGCATCATGAACAGCTTTGTCAACGATATTTTTGAGCGAATTGCTGCCGAGGCATCTCGTTTGGCCCAATACAACAAGCGGTCTACCATCACCAGTCGGGAAATCCAAACCGCTGTCCGTCTTTTGTTGCCCGGCGAGTTGGCTAAGCACGCCGTCAGTGAGGGAACAAAAGCAGTAACCAAGTACACTAGTTCAAAATAAATTCTAGCTTGATGTACGAATGGAAACTATAAACAAAAGGCCCTTTTCAGGGCCAAAAATCCATTTTTCAAAGAATCCAAATATTTACAATGTTAACTAAGTTAAATAAATGCAAACAAAATTTAATTTTCTAAAATGCATAAACTTAAATTATAGAATTGGTAAAAATTACAATCCACTTACAAAATGGCCCCAATCTTGAAGATTGGTTCAGTTTTTTTTTAAAAGGTCATCTATATGGATTTTGGCACTTACAAGCTAATTTTTTCGTTATTTTTGGCATAATTTTTGACAGAAAAATTAAACACAGAATAACTATAATTCTATAATTTTTTATACTAATAGTGACACCAACAATCGACAAAACATAATTTTCAAGATTCTAAGATGTAAAAAAAAAAATTTTGACAAGTATAGTTTTTTTCAAAAAACAAATTCGAAACCCTTAAGACAGGACAAAAATAATGATCAAAATGGCTTTGGTCACGACAATCGGTTTAGTTTTGCCGAAGTTATGGAAGTTTGAAGTTATAAAAGGCACTGAATTGTTTGGGCCTTTAAAACTATCTACTGACAAAACTTAAATAAATTTTCAATTGTAATGTTGACCAGTTCTCTAAGAAATTAATAAATATCGCTTGAAAATATGACTCTCTTTAAAAATACATATAATTGTAGCCCTGAAAAGGGCTTTGATAAATTTCAGCAAATTTAATATCTCAGAAACTCGCGCATGCTCTAAACAGTTAAATTATTACTTCACAGTGTGATGACCCAAATATGGGCGTCACATAATAGCTTTAAGAGTTAAAGACATTTATTTATACATATTCTATGAGAAAGAGCGTAATTATTACGAGTAGGGACCTTCTAGAACCCCAATCACAGCTTAACGCGAGCACAGCAGAGCATCACTAACGACCCCGGCGCATCACTGACAAACAAACGACTGGAGGGCAGGAATAGCAGACCTGCGCACGCGCTCAGCAACAACGGGACTTACACATCGGCACACGCAGCGACGACGGCAAATTCGCGATCGTCATAAGCAAAACGGCTGGAAGGTAGCGACGAACAAAGGGATAACGGGACTTAGAAAACGACTCGGGCAGCATACTCGCGAACAGCGCACGCAGCAACGTCGACAGAAAAAGGGTAGATCAGTCACGCCGGGGATCAGACGAAACGCAGTCCAGCCGCGGACAGTCACGCCGGCGATCAGAGGCAGTCCATCCGCGGAAAAATCACGCCACAAGAGCCCGAGAGCAGAGACGCAGCGCCACGCCACCTGCCACCACGAGCACGCCCCGCGTCCACCACACCAGTAAGCCTAGACCCAGCCACGGCCAAGAGAAGGGGTGAGCGTAAGAAATATAGAGAGAATTTAGAGTATAGGTAGTTTATCACATCGATTTATATTATAGAAAACCCTTTATTATATAACCAGAGAGTAATCAAACGTAACAGCTAACATTCTTAGATAATACCAAGTCGTAGTTACTACAGAAAACCCATTTTTCCCCATGCAGGTACAAGTACAGTTCCGTGTTGCTAGTGTCCACTACAATTGCTACGGCGTCCAGCCTCAGTTGTAGTGTTGCAGCGGTACAAGTGGACACGTATTCCTTTTCCCTGACTAGGCACTAGGTATAAACCCTACTAGGCTTCGCATAGTGACTACATCACTCCCTCTTAACCAAAAAAGCGGCCCACTAAATATGTAATAAGCAATAATTAAAACTAATATACCTAAATACCTAAATAACCTAAATAAAATACCTAAATAACCTAAATTAGCATTAAGTATTAGATTTCACGCCTGGATAAGCATTATGCGCAAGGCAATATCAATAGTAATTATAATGTAAGTAAGCTTGACTTTGTCACCCAAGACTGTACTATTAAATAGGTATTTTAACTGTAGTACCTAATCAAAAATGAGACTAATAAAAATCGCTAAAAAAAATCGCTGCTCACGACCATTGTGTTTTCAACAGTGACAGTGTGAAGTAAGAAAGAAATGGCGCGTACTAAGCAGACTGCTCGTAAATCGACGGGAGTTTAGTTAAAATAAACATTGTGGAAAGTTGCAAGTGAAAAAGTGGTGGCATTATCCGCATCTTAAAAATACATATTGTGAGTGAATATAAATCAAAGTAGCTCCTGTGATATAGACACAATACATGTGGTGAAGTAGTGGTGACATGGACACCAGTGATGTGAAAAAGAGCAAGTTATCATTGCATCTTAGTTACCGACGTGACGATATAAAAACGCCTTACTCAAAAACCAAAATGGCAGGTGTGAAGTGCAATAAACAAATTAGTGAGGACTTGAACAACAACAACGAAGATGAAACAACTGTCGGCAAGCGGAGCAGATCTTCTTCGCTGAGCTACGACGAATATACCGACTCCGATGTTGAGGTAGCTGAAGAAGAGGCGGAGGTTTCTAATGGCGTCTGGATATCATCAGACGAGTACCACAGCATCATGGAAGAGCTGATGCACCTCCGTGGACAAGCAGCAGGGCCTGCTAAGGACCCAACGCCAATTACTAATATCAGCAATGTCCAGGAGCGCATGGAAAAATTAAAAATACCAGCATCGGTGATGTCTGGAAACAAATTTGCCGCTCTCTCTATACCTGACGAGGGAGAAATCCACGAACCCAACAATGAATTTCCGGCACTGCGAGCTCCAAGCCAGCCTAAATGGAAAAAGGGCAAAAGTGCTGCAATCCCAAAGGCAGCATCAACAAGCGCAGTCGAGGCTATGGACGTCGACCGAGTTGCAAAGAAGGACACGGCGAAGGCGCAACAGGCGCAATCGACGTGTGTACTGCCAAAGGCAAAACAACAGAAACTTCCAATCATCGCAACATATAACGCTCACCCTAAGGAGCTAACAGGTATGTTGCGCCAAATAGTTAAAAATGAGCGATTTACCCTGAACATCATAAACAAAAATAGGACCCACATTAACTTATTTTCTTTGGACCATTTCCAAAAGACAAGACTTATGTTAGACTCAAAAAAAATCAGCTACTACACGTATACACCGAAAGAACTGAAGCCAGTGACTTTAGTTATAAAGAAACTTCCTCAGGAAATTTTTAATGAGGAAGAGGTTAAAGCTGCCATTCAGGAGAGCTGTCCGGCAACAAAAATCCTAACAGTTAGGGCATTCAAAAAGAATTTCTGGCTCTTGCAGGTAGAAAAATCCGAAAATTCAAGGGCTTTATTGACAGTTAATACCCTTTTAAATTGTAAAATTAAAATTGAAGGCTTTAAGTCTAATAATAAAATTACGCAGTGCCATAACTGCCAACGGTTTTGCCACGTAGCAAGTAATTGCAAACTGGCATACCGTTGCGTCAAATGCACAGCAGACCATGCACCTGGGCAATGCACCATCAAAAAGACGGACTCCAACAGTACTGTTCCCAATAGCAATAAAACACAATGTGTAAATTGTAAGGGACAGCACACGGCAAATGCCAAAATATGTCCTGTAAGGATTAGCCTGACTGAGAAACTAGAAAATAAACGGAATATAGTGGCACAAAGCAATATTAAAAAGGTCCACAAAGCTTCAACCGTGGTCCAAAATAAAATACAAAAAAATGTTCCGTTCGCTGCACTTTTTAAAAAATCAGCACAGCCTAAGCCCCTCACAATTCAGAAACCACAACAAGTGGCAAACCTGACCATTAGTAACCCTGCATTACGGGAACATATGATCAAAAAACTAGCCCCTAAACCTCAACAACCGTCGATGACGATTGAAGGTCTAAACAACGATAGTGTCCAAGCCTTTGGAAAGGATATATTTACCTGCATTGCAATAATGCAACAAGTCATAAAAAAATACCCAACAAACCAAAATAATAATGATCAGGAGACACGACAAATAAAACAAGCCCTACTATTAGATTTTCTTATTCAAATAGCCCAAAATTAATAATGACCAATTTAAAATGCATATTTCAAAACGTAAATTCTATTGTCCGATTGAGCAAAAGACATGAATTAGACCAATTCCTAACTAAACATAGGCCACATATAATGCTCATAGCTGAGCACAGACTTGGCCACAGAAATACAGCTAGTTTCACGCATTACCAATTTTTTCGACAAAATGTGCGAGCTACTCACACAAGTTATGCACTACGTCATAACGCAAATGAGCTTGGTACGTCTGTAGCTATATGCGTTAAAAATGGTATCAATGTAGAAAACATAGATATCTCGCCACTTCGCTTCATTGAAGCCGTAGCCATTAAATTCTCATACACAGACTCGCTCAGGAACATCCAGAGCTGTATAGCAGTATCACTCTACAAACGCCCAAACGATCCACTCATCCGATCCGATCTAAATAATCTTATGCACTCGCTGAATCAGGCCGCTAATGGGGGTCAGATTATCATTGGCTGCGATCTGAACGCCAAGCATCCTAGCTGGCACGTGCCAACTTATAGCCCCGCCCATGTAAACTATCAAGGCAAAGCTCTTTACAAATGGCTTCTGAGTAAACCTAATCTTGTTCTCTACCCTTCTGAAGAACCTACTCGCCCAAATAACCGTGGCACTTCGTCATCAATAGATTTCTTTATCTGCTCAGTTGATCTTCCAATAGACTTCAATACCCACTGTAGCACTTTATATGACTTTCCGTCCGATCACCTGGGAATTAGCTTGAAAATAAAACTCGGGCAATATCAGATGATACATTCTAGCCCCAAGATAATCCACAATTTTAACAAAATTGATTCAGACATTTGGAATGCTATTCTACTTAGGAATCTCAGCCCAATAGCACAGTTGTCCAACCAAAGCCCTTCTCAAATAGATAGACATATTGAGAATTTAAACACCGCCATCAGCACTGCACTGGACTCACCAGATGCTATCCCCAAAATAACCATTTCGCCATCCAAACCCAACAAGATAGCCCCAATAAGCGCGCAGTGTCTTGAATTGATCAAGCACAAACGCATAGTTAGAAGATATCTCTACAGAAGGCAATTCACAATATCCGATAATGAAAAGCAACAGCTTCAAGCATTAATTTCCGAACTCACAATCACTCAAATCAATAGCCATATTGAAATCAGCAACCTCAAATATGTAGAAAACCATCTAAAGCACATAAACCCAAGCAGAATTAGTCTAAAAACTCTTCAGCACGGCAATCCAAGCCAACAAATTAATAAGTCGCTTAAACAAGACATTCATCTGTCAGCCACTGAACACAATGAAATAGATATCGATACCCCGCCCATTATACAGTCCGAATTTGGCAAAATAAATGCACTCGCTTGGTCGTTTGAGCGAATCCACAAACAAAATAACAACATGTCAAACGATAGCCCCGATCTCAGACAACACAAAAACCATGTAGACAGAGAAGTCTCAAATCTAACGGCCCTGAGCGGAGCCTCATACATAGTTAACTTTAATTCTAACCATAAGGCAGACGGCAAATGGCAGGGTGCAGGAGAGATTGGGTTTACAAATGCTGAGCAACTTTTTGAGTGGATTAAATTCAAAAACAGTAAGAAAACTATGGGTCCAGACGGTAGTAGCAATTTCCTTCTGAAACATTGTAACATTCCTGTGTTAAAGCACCTAGCCATTCTTTTTAATCAATGTTTTAACTCTGGCTACTTTCCAACCGACTGGAAGCGCAGTAGAGTCATGCCAATTCCCAAGCCAAAAGCAGACCCCAAAAGCCTTCAGGGGTACAGACCAATTTCTATTCTTTCTGCAATAAGCCTTCTGTTTGAAAAAATGATAATGGCACAAGTCAAAAAGCACATTGACACCCACCAAATACTCAAAACATGTCAATTTGGAAAACAATTTTATATTCGGCAACATTGCCAGAAAATGTGCCACTATTGCCTGTGCACTTGATTTTGAAAAGGCCTTTGACACAGTTTGGACAAACGGCCTCATTTACAAAATGCATACTATGTTCCATTTTAATCAAAATACTACACGTATCATACAAAACTATCTTACCTCTCGTTCCTTCTTTGTCACAAGTCCACACGGGCCAGAACATTCTCTTATCCGCGAGATTTCTGCAGGGGTGCCACAGGGGTCATTATTAGCACCAATATTATACAATATATATCTTGCTGACTTACCAGACTTCATACGTAATCCTTACTCAATATCGACAGCGCGCATTCAACCGCTTGTCTATGCAGACGACATTCTACTGTTGTCCTCAGGTCCAAGAATAGCAAACGCGGAAATTGACCTAAATAGTTATTTAGATCAGCTGTGCAATTATTTTACCAAATGGCAACTCAAGCTCAACGCTAATAAATGTGAAGCCTGTTATTTCCAAGGTCCGAAAATTACTGCCCTATATAAAAATGCTAGACACTTCAAACCCAAACTATATATACATGGTAATAAAGAAATCCAAATGAAACCACACATCAAATACTTAGGTGTCATATATGACCAAAAGCTCCGATTCGATAAACACATCGAGCATTCTCTTCTACGGGCAAAAATTCAACTTCATCAAATCCACCATATATTCAAACCACTCTATCTAAACTCGTTGCATCCAAACCCACAACTAGTTAAAATATGCTCACTTGCCTACAAAAAACTAATTCAACCAATCCTACTTCATGGCCACATCGGTTGGTTTAATATCAAATCAAATCAAATGGAAAAAATCCGTCTCTTTGAAAGACGCATTCTACGACGTGCCTTGGGTAGCGGTTCCCGCACACTCCACACATCTCATTACATATCAAATTCAAAACTCTATAAGATCTCAAACACCAAACGGATAGATACTCTTATTTTTAAAATAATTGAAAAGTTTATCGATCTCAATAAGCATAGCTTAAACCGAGAGGTGTCAAAGAGTGTAGATCAGATACGAATTCCAGTAGGATACCCAGTAGATCTCCTCACCATAAGCCATCTTAGTCATCTTAAAGAAAAACACATAATATACGACTCATGCAATAACCTAATATTCTATCACCGGAAAAATCAGTCCATCGACCCAAATGATGGGCTCATTTTCAATATAAGACAATAAACACAATGATCATTTTAACTATTTGGCGCAACATACTCCATAATTTTCCACTTTTGTAAATATATATTTTCACTACTCCACACTATCTCTATTCTGTTAACTAGTAATTAAGTGTTTTTATAGCTTTATTTCTTTTTCGTAGTTTTAATATTAGCTTTACAATAACAACAAAACCAAAAATAAATATAACTTAATCCAGGTTTTTCCTCGCTACGAGGCTTTCCTAGGAATATATAAACTTATGCAAACACTAAACATGTATTAAGCAATAATTAAAACTAATAGACTTATAACCTAAATTATCATTAAGTATTAGATTTCACGCCTGGATAAGCACTATGCGCAAGGCAATATCCATAGTAATTATAATGTAAGTAAGCTTGACTTTGTCACCCAAGACTGTACTATTAAATAGGTATTTTAACTGTAGTACCTAATCAAAAATGAGACTAATAAAAATCGCTAAAAAAAAAAAAATCGCACAGCAAGCATTAGTGTCTTTCTGACAATTGTGCAGTGTAAAGCTAAATATAAAAAGTAAAAATGACTGGTCGTGGTAAAGGTGGCAAAGGCTTGGGTAAAGGCGGCGCTAAACGTCATCGTAAAGTGTGCGTGATAACATCCAGGGCATCACGAAGCCAGCTATCCGCCGTTTAGCTCGTCGTGGTGGCGTCAAACGTATCTCTGGTCTCATATATGAAGAAACTCGTGGTGTTCTAAAGGTGTTTTTGGAAAATGTTATCCGTGATGCGGTCACATACACCGAGCATGCCAAGAGGAAGACAGTCACTGCCATGGATGTTGTCTACGCGCTGAAGAGACAAGGCCGCACCCTGTACGGTTTTGGCGGCTAAAAATGTGTACATTTACATTTTGTATACAAAAACAGACTATATATCTATACCAATCGGTCCTTTTCAGGACCACCAAACACTGCTTAAAAGAGATAAAAAACACATTCGATTCAAACCCAAAAAATGTTGTCTTTATCGTATATTTTATTATATATAATTAGATAATACATTTAAAAAAAAGTAAAGATCACGGATGCCAACACGCTTTGTTCCCAAACGGTCCCACATCTAAGTAATAACCGGGCCACGGCGCTGCTTAATTTCAGTGATCGGACGAGAAACAATGTATTCAGTGGCAAATTCCGCTCATAAGACCCAATTAGCACTAGCGCTGAACTTGTGTTGTTTTCTTGCTACCTAGCCTTGCGCTTCAGGTAACGAAATATAGTTTCACCATCCCTCTTATTGCATTTTGCTCCAACTGTACTTTTTTGTTTATTTGTGTTGTTTATAAAAATAACTATGGCATGAAAAAATAATCTCTTTTGTACATTTTTTGGTCGTCCTGAAAAGGACGTTTGGTTTGAGTTTTTACATATGCATGTAATCGGTTAGTTGAGTAGACAGACTGGTAATTTATGCCTTCTTTTCGGTCTTCTTGGGCAAAAGAACGGCCTGGATGTTGGGTAAAACACCGCCCTGGGCAATGGTAACGCCCGAAAGTAGTTTATTTAACTCCTCGTCGTTGCGGATGGCCAATTGCAGATGGCGAGGGATAATTCTAGTCTTCTTGTTATCGCGTGCAGCATTGCCAGCCAACTCCAAGACTTCAGCGGCCAAGTATTCCATAACGGCAGCCAAGTACACAGGAGCACCGGCACCAACGCGCTCGGCATAGTTGCCCTTGCGGAGAAGACGATGAATACGACCAACAGGGAACTGAAGACCAGCGCGGTTGGAACGCGACTTTGCCTTTCCCTTAACTTTTCCACCTTTACCACGACCAGACATTTTTATTTATTTCACTTTTACTTTTTTCACACACAAGAATCAAATGTTGAATGTTGCTGAGAACCAAGCATGGCTTCTATATTTGTACTTTTTTCGGCTACCTACTTCTTCAGCTAAGGGAGCACAGCTTCGCAGTTTGTTTGAATTTTAACATGAAAGCGTTGCTCAAATAAAAGTATAAATATCAAGCATGTGTGTTATGCTAGCCAAACATTTGTGAAGTGGATTTACGTGAATATTAATAATTATGCCGCCGAAAACTAGTGGAAAGGCAGCCAAAAAGGCTGGCAAGGCTCAGAAGAACATCACCAAGACTGATAAGAAGAAGAGGCGCAAGAGGAAGGAAAGCTATGCCATCTACATTTACAAAGTGCTGAAGCAGGTCCATCCTGACACTGGCGTTTCGTCGAAGGCAATGAGCATCATGAACAGCTTTGTCAACGATATTTTTGAGCGAATTGCTGCCGAGGCATCTCGTTTGGCCCAATACAACAAGCGGTCTACCATCACCAGTCGGGAAATCCAAACCGCTGTCCGTCTTTTGTTGCCCGGCGAGTTGGCTAAGCACGCCGTCAGTGAGGGAACAAAAGCAGTAACCAAGTACACTAGTTCAAAATAAATTCTAGCTTGATGTACGAATGGAAACTATAAACAAAAGGCCCTTTTCAGGGCCAAAAATCCATTTTTCAAAGAATCCAAATATTTACAATGTTAACTAAGTTAAATAAATGCAAACAAAATTTAATTTTCTAAAATGCATAAACTTAAATTATAGAATTGGTAAAAATTACAATCCACTTACAAAATGGCCCCAATCTTGAAGATTGGTTCAGTTTTTTTTTAAAAGGTCATCTATATGGATTTTGGCACTTACAAGCTAATTTTTTCGTTATTTTTGGCATAATTTTTGACAGAAAAATTAAACACAGAATAACTATAATTCTATAATTTTTTATACTAATAGTGACACCAACAATCGACAAAACATAATTTTCAAGATTCTAAGATGTAAAAAAAAAAATTTTGACAAGTATAGTTTTTTTCAAAAAACAAATTCGAAACCCTTAAGACAGGACAAAAATAATGATCAAAATGGCTTTGGTCACGACAATCGGTTTAGTTTTGCCGAAGTTATGGAAGTTTGAAGTTATAAAAGGCACTGAATTGTTTGGGCCTTTAAAACTATCTACTGACAAAACTTAAATAAATTTTCAATTGTAATGTTGACCAGTTCTCTAAGAAATTAATAAATATCGCTTGAAAATATGACTCTCTTTAAAAATACATATAATTGTAGCCCTGAAAAGGGCTTTGATAAATTTCAGCAAATTTAATATCTCAGAAACTCGCGCATGCTCTAAACAGTTAAATTATTACTTCACAGTGTGATGACCCAAATATGGGCGTCACATAATAGCTTTAAGAGTTAAAGACATTTATTTATACATATTCTATGAGAAAGAGCGTAATTATTACGAGTAGGGACCTTCTAGAACCCCAATCACAGCTTAACGCGAGCACAGCAGAGCATCACTAACGACCCCGGCGCATCACTGACAAACAAACGACTGGAGGGCAGGAATAGCAGACCTGCGCACGCGCTCAGCAACAACGGGACTTACACATCGGCACACGCAGCGACGACGGCAAATTCGCGATCGTCATAAGCAAAACGGCTGGAAGGTAGCGACGAACAAAGGGATAACGGGACTTAGAAAACGACTCGGGCAGCATACTCGCGAACAGCGCACGCAGCAACGTCGACAGAAAAAGGGTAGATCAGTCACGCCGGGGATCAGACGAAACGCAGTCCAGC
The DNA here is from genome assembly GCA_035045305.1 of Drosophila maculinotata. Taxonomy (NCBI): domain Eukaryota; kingdom Metazoa; phylum Arthropoda; class Insecta; order Diptera; family Drosophilidae; genus Drosophila; species Drosophila maculinotata. The sequence goes on along the minus strand of JAWNPD010000647.1, from coordinate 999 downwards.
CGCGGACAGTCACGCCGGCGATCAGAGGCAGTCCATCCGCGGAAAAATCACGCCACAAGAGCCCGAGAGCAGAGACGCAGCGCCACGCCACCTGCCACCACGAGCACGCCCCGCGTCCACCACACCAGTAAGCCTAGACCCAGCCACGGCCAAGAGAAGGGGTGAGCGTAAGAAATATAGAGAGAATTTAGAGTATAGGTAGTTTATCACATCGATTTATATTATAGAAAACCCTTTATTATATAACCAGAGAGTAATCAAACGTAACAGCTAACATTCTTAGATAATACCAAGTCGTAGTTACTACAGAAAACCCATTTTTCCCCATGCAGGTACAAGTACAGTTCCGTGTTGCTAGTGTCCACTACAATTGCTACGGCGTCCAGCCTCAGTTGTAGTGTTGCAGCGGTACAAGTGGACACGTATTCCTTTTCCCTGACTAGGCACTAGGTATAAACCCTACTAGGCTTCGCATAGTGACTACATCACTCCCTCTTAACCAAAAAAGCGGCCCACTAAATATGTAATAAGCAATAATTAAAACTAATATACCTAAATACCTAAATAACCTAAATAAAATACCTAAATAACCTAAATTAGCATTAAGTATTAGATTTCACGCCTGGATAAGCATTATGCGCAAGGCAATATCAATAGTAATTATAATGTAAGTAAGCTTGACTTTGTCACCCAAGACTGTACTATTAAATAGGTATTTTAACTGTAGTACCTAATCAAAAATGAGACTAATAAAAATCGCTAAAAAAAATCGCTGCTCACGACCATTGTGTTTTCAACAGTGACAGTGTGAAGTAAGAAAGAATTGTGAAAGAAAAACATGGCGCGTACTAAGCAGACTGCTCGACGGGAGTTTAACTTAGTTAAATCATTGTTGAAAGTTACAAGTGAAAAAGTGGTGGCATTATCCGCATCTTAAAAATACATATTGTGAGTGAATATAAATCAAAGTAGCTCCTGTGATATAGACACAATACATGT
>JAWNPD010000646.1:0-63490 GCA_035045305.1 Drosophila maculinotata | reverse complement strand
CGGATCATGGTCATTTTTGGCAAAAAATGAAATTTGCTGGCATGGCCATTTTTAAATGGCAATCTATAATTCTGATCTCAACGAGTCTAAAAAGGTATACCACTCAAAGATCGGACTTATTTTGGCCGAGATATGCAAGTTATGAAGCTCCAAAAATCTTATTTTTTTGTTAATGCTGAAAATATTACATGGTCATCTTTGAATGCTCATAACTCGGGTATTTGATGTCGGATCATGGTCATTTTTGGCAAAAAATGAAATTTGCTGGCATGGCCATTTTTAAATGGCAATCTATAATTCTGATCTTAACGAGTCTAAAAAGGTATACCACTCAAAGATCGGACTTATTTTGGCCGAGATATGCAAGTTATGAAGCTCCAAAAATCTTATTTTTTTGTTAATGCTGAAAATATTACATGGTCATCTTTGAATGCTCATAACTCGGGTATTTGATGTCGGATCATGGTCATTTTTGGCAAAAAATGAAATAAGCTGGCATGGCCATTTTTAAATGGCAATCTATAATTCTGATCTTAACGAGTCTAAAAAGGTATACCACTCAAAGATCGGACTTATTTTGGCCGAGATATGCAAGTTATGAAGCTCCAAAAATCTTATTTTTTTGTTAATGCTGAAAATATTACATGGTCATCTTTGAATGCTCATAACTCGGGTATTTGATGTCGGATCATGGTCATTTTTGGCAAAAAATGAAATTTGCTGGCATGGCCATTTTTAAATGGCAATCTATAATTCTGATCTTAACGAGTCTAAAAAGGTATACCACTCAAAGATCGGACTTATTTTGGCCGAGATATGCAAGTTATGAAGCTCCAAAAATCTTATTTTTTTGTTAATGCTGAAAATATTACATGGTCATCTTTGAATGCTCATAACTCGGGTATTTGATGTCGGATCATGGTCATTTTTGGCAAAAAATTAAATTTGCTGGCATGGCCATTTTTAAATGGCAATCTATAATTCTGATCTTAACGAGTCTAAAAAGGTATACCACTCAAAGATCGGACTTATTTTGGCCGAGATATGCAAGTTATGAAGCTCCAAAAATCTTATTTTTTTGTTAATGCTGAAAATATTACATGGTTATCTTTGAATGCTCATAACTCGGGTATTTGATGTCGGATCATGGTCATTTTTGGCAAAAAATTAAATTTGCTGGCATGGCCATTTTTAAATGGCAATCTATAATTCTGATCTTAACGAGTCTAAAAAGGTATACCACTCAAAGATCGGACTTATTTTGGCCGAGATATGCAAGTTATGAAGCTCCAAAAATCTTATTTTTTTGTTAATGCTGAAAATATTACATGGTCATCTTTGAATGCTCATAACTCGGGTATTTGATGTCGGATCATGGTCATTTTTGGCAAAAAATGAAATTTGCTGGCATGGCCATTTTTAAATGGCAATCTATAATTCTGATCTTAACGAGTCTAAAAAGGTATACCACTCAAAGATCGGACTTATTTTGGCCGAGATATGCAAGTTATGAAGCTCCAAAAATCTTATTTTTTTGTTAATGCTGAAAATATTACATGGTCATCTTTGAATGCTCATAACTCGGGTATTTGATGTCGGATCATGGTCATTTTTGGCAAAAAATGAAATTTGCTGGCATGGCCATTTTTAAATGGCAATCTATAATTCTGATCTTAACGAGTCTAAAAAGGTATACCACTCAAAGATCGGACTTATTTTGGCCGAGATATGCAAGTTATGAAGCTCCAAAAATCTTATTTTTTTGTTAATGCTGAAAATATTACATGGTCATCTTTGAATGCTCATAACTCGGGTATTTGATGTCGGATCATGGTCATTTTTGGCAAAAAATGAAATTTGCTGGCATGGCCATTTTTAAATGGCAATCTATAATTCTGATCTTAACGAGTTTAAAAAGGTATACCACTCAAAGATCGGACTTATTTTGGCCGAGATATGCAAGTTATGAAGCTCCAAAAATCTAATTTTTTTGTTAATGCTGAAAATCTTACATGGTCATCTTTGAATGCTCATAACTCGGGTATTTGATGTCGGATCATGGTCATTTTTGGCAAAAAATTAAATTTTCTGGCATGGCCATTTTTAAATGGGCAATCTATAATTCTGATCTTAACGAGTCTAAAAAGGTATACCACTCAAAGATCGGACTTATTTTGGCCGAGATATGCAAGTTATGAAGCTCCAAAAATCTTATTTTTTTGTTAATGCTGAAAATATTACATGGTCATCTTTGAATGCTCATAACTCGGGTATTTGATGTCGGATCATGGTCATTTTTGGCAAAAAATGAAATGAGCTGGCCTGGCCATTTTTAAATGGCAATCTATAATTCTGATCTTAACGAGTCTAAAAAGGTATACCACTCATAGATCGGACTTATTTTGGCCGAGATATGCAAGCTATGAAGCTCCAAAAATCTTATTTTTTTGTAAATGCTGAAAATATTACATGGTCATTTTTGAATGCTCATTACTCGGGTATTTGATGTCGGATCATGGTCATTTTTGGCAACAAATGAAATTTGCTGGCATGGCCATTTTTAAATGGCAATCTATAATTCTGATCTTAACGAGTCTAAAAAGGTATACCACTCAAAGATCGGACTTATTTTGGCCGAGATATGCAAGTTATGAAGCTCCAAAAATCTTATTTTTTTGTTAATGCTGAAAATATTACATGGTCATCTTTGAATGCTCATAGCTCGGGTATTTGATGTCGGATCATGGTCATTTTTGGCAAATAAATGAAATTAGCTGGCATGGCCATTTTCAAATGGTAATCTATAATTCTGATCTTAACGAGTCTAAAAAGGTATACCACTCAAAGATCGGACTTATTTTGGCCGAGATATGCAAGTTATGAAGCTCCAAAAATCTTATTTTTTTGTTAATGCTGAAAATATTACATGGTCATCTTTGAATGCTCGTAACTCGGGTATTTGATGTCGGATCATGGTCATTTTTGGCATTTAATTAAATTTGCTGGCATGGCCATTTTTAAATGGCAATCTATAATTCTGATCTTAACGAGTCTAAAAAGGTATACCACTCAAAGATCGGACTTATTTTGGCCGAGATATGCAAGTTATGAAGCTCCAAAAATCTAATTTTTTTGTTAATGCTGAAAATATTACATGGTCATCTTTGAATGCTCATAACTCGGGTATTTGATGTCGGATCATGGTCATTTTTGGCAAAAAATGAAATATGCTGGCATGGCCATTTTTAAATGGCAATCTATAATTCTGATCTTAACGAGTCTAAAAAGGTATACCACTCAAAGATCGGACTTATTTTGGCCGAGATATGCAAGTTATGAAGCTCCAAAAATCTTATTTTTTTGTTAATGCTGAAAATATTACATGGTCATCTTTGAATGCTCATAACTCGGGTATTTGATGTCGGATCATGGTCATTTTTGGCAAAAAATGAAATTTGCTGGCATGGCCATTTTTAAATGGCAATCTATAATTCTGATCTTAACGAGTCTAAAAAGGTATACCACTCAAAGATCGGACTTATTTTGGCCGAGATATGCAAGTTATGAAGCTCCAAAAATCTAATTTTTTTGTTAATGCTGAAAATATTACATGGTCATCTTTGAATGCTCATAACTCGGGTATTTGATGTCGGATCATGGTCATTTTTGGCAAAAAATTAAATTTGCTGGCATGGCCATTTTTAAATGGCAATCTATAATTCTGATCTTAACGAGTCTAAAAAGGTATACCACTCAAAGATCGGACTTATTTTGGCCGAGATATGCAAGTTATGAAGCTCCAAAAATCTTATTTTTTTGTTAATGCTGAAAATATTACATGGTCATCTTTGAATGCTCATAACTCGGGTATTTGATGTCGGATCATGGTCATTTTTGGCAAAAAATGAAATGAGCTGGCCTGGCCATTTTTAAATGGCAATCTATAATTCTGATCTTAACGAGTCTAAAAAGGTATACCACTCATAGATCGGACTTATTTTGGCCGAGATATGCAAGCTATGAAGCTCCAAAAATCTTATTTTTTTGTAAATGCTGAAAATATTACATGGTCATTTTTGAATGCTCATTACTCGGGTATTTGATGTCGGATCATGGTCATTTTTGGCAACAAATGAAATTTGCTGGCATGGCCATTTTTAAATGGCAATCTATAATTCTGATCTTAACGAGTCTAAAAAGGTATACCACTCAAAGATCGGACTTATTTTGGCCGAGATATGCAAGTTATGAAGCTCCAAAAATCTTATTTTTTTGTTAATGCTGAAAATATTACATGGTCATCTTTGAATGCTCATAGCTCGGGTATTTGATGTCGGATCATGGTCATTTTTGGCAAATAAATGAAATTAGCTGGCATGGCCATTTTTAAATGGTAATCTATAATTCTGATCTTAACGAGTCTAAAAAGGTATACCACTCAAAGATCGGACTTATTTTGGCCGAGATATGCAAGTTATGAAGCTCCAAAAATCTTATTTTTTTGTTAATGCTGAAAATATTACATGGTCATCTTTGAATGCTCATAACTCGGGTATTTGATGTCGGATCATGGTCATTTTTGGCAAAAAATTAAATTTGCTGGCATGGCCATTTTTAAATGGCAATCTATAATTCTGATCTTAACGAGTCTAAAAAGGTATACCACTCAAAGATCGGACTTATTTTGGCCGAGATATGCAAGTTATGAAGCTCCAAAAATCTTATTTTTTTGTTAATGCTGAAAATATTACATGGTCATCTTTGAATGCTCATAACTCGGGTATTTGATGTCGGATCATGGTCATTTTTGGCAAAAAATGAAATTTGCTGGCATGGCCATTTTTAAATGGCAATCTATAATTCTGATCTTAACGAGTCTAAAAAGGTATACCACTCAAAGATCGGACTTATTTTGGCCGAGATATGCAAGTTATGAAGCTCCAAAAATCTTATTTTTTTGTTAATGCTGAAAATATTACATGGTCATCTTTGAATGCTCATAACTCGGGTATTTGATGTCGGATCATGGTCATTTTTGGCAAAAAATTGAAATTATGCTGGCATGGCCATTTTTAAATGGCAATCTATAATTCTGATCTTAACGAGTCTAAAAAGGTATACCACTCAAAGATCGGACTTATTTTGGCCGAGATATGCAAGTTATGAAGCTCCAAAAATCTTATTTTTTTGTTAATGCTGAAAATATTACATGGTCATCTTTGAATGCTCATAACTCGGGTATTTGATGTCGGATCATGGTCATTTTTGGCAAAAAATGAAATTTGCTGGCATGGCCATTTTTAAATGGCAATCTATAATTCTGATCTTAACGAGTCTAAAAAGGTATACCACTCAAAGATCGGACTTATTTTGGCCGAGATATGCAAGTTATGAAGCTCCAAAAATCTTATTTTTTTGTTAATGCTGAAAATATTACATGGTCATCTTTGAATGCTCATAACTCGGGTATTTGATGTCGGATCATGGTCATTTTTGGCAAAAAATGAAATTAGCTGGCATGGCCATTTTTAAATGGCAATCTATAATTCTGATCTTAACGAGTCTAAAAAGGTATACCACTCAAAGATCGGACTTATTTTGGCCGAGATATGCAAGTTATGAAGCTCCAAAAATCTTATTTTTTTGTTAATGCTGAAAATATTACATGGTCATCTTTGAATGCTCATAACTCGGGTATTTGATGTCGGATCATGGTCATTTTTGGCAAAAAATGAAATTTGCTGGCATGGCCATTTTTAAATGGCAATCTATAATTCTGATCTTAACGAGTCTAAAAAGGTATACCACTCAAAGATCGGACTTATTTTGGCCGAGATATGCAAGTTATGAAGCTCCAAAAATCTTATTTTTTTGTTAATGCTGAAAATATTACATGGTCATCTTTGAATGCTCATAACTCGGGTATTTGATGTCGGATCATGGTCATTTTTGGCAAAAAATGAAATTTGCTGGCATGGCCATTTTTAAATGGCAATCTATAATTCTGATCTTAACGAGTCTAAAAAGGTATACCACTCAAAGATCGGACTTATTTTGGCCGAGATATGCAAGTTATGAAGCTCCAAAAATCTTATTTTTTTGTTAATGCTGAAAATATTACATGGTCATCTTTGAATGCTCATAACTCGGGTATTTGATGTCGGATCATGGTCATTTTTGGCAAAAAATGAAATTTGCTGGCATGGCCATTTTTAAATGGCAATCTATAATTCTGATCTTAACGAGTCTAAAAAGGTATACCACTCAAAGATCGGACTTATTTTGGCCGAGATATGCAAGTTATGAAGCTCCAAAAATCTTATTTTTTTGTTAATGCTGAAAATATTACATGGTCATCTTTGAATGCTCATAACTCGGGTATTTGATGTCGGATCATGGTCATTTTTGGCAAAAAATGAAATTTGCTGGCATGGCCATTTTTAAATGGCAATCTATAATTCTGATCTTAACGAGTCTAAAAAGGTATACCACTCAAAGATCGGACTTATTTTGGCCGAGATATGCAAGTTATGAAGCTCCAAAAATCTTATTTTTTTGTTAATGCTGAAAATATTACATGGTCATCTTTGAATGCTCATAACTCGGGTATTTGATGTCGGATCATGGTCATTTTTGGCAAAAAATGAAATATGCTGGCATGGCCATTTTTAAATGGCAATCTATAATTCTGATCTTAACGAGTCTAAAAAGGTATACCACTCAAAGATCGGACTTATTTTGGCCGAGATATGCAAGTTATGAAGCTCCAAAAATCTTATTTTTTTGTTAATGCTGAAAATATTACATGGTCATCTTTGAATGCTCATAACTCGGGTATTTGATGTCGGATCATGGTCATTTTTGGCAAAAAATGAAATTTGCTGGCATGGCCATTTTTAAATGGCAATCTATAATTCTGATCTTAACGAGTCTAAAAAGGTATACCACTCAAAGATCGGACTTATTTTGGCCGAGATATGCAAGTTATGAAGCTCCAAAAATCTTATTTTTTTGTTAATGCTGAAAATATTACATGGTCATCTTTGAATGCTCATAACTCGGGTATTTGATGTCGGATCATGGTCATTTTTGGCAAAAAATGAAATTTGCTGGCATGGCCATTTTTAAATGGCAATCTATAATTCTGATCTTAACGAGTCTAAAAAGGTATACCACTCAAAGATCGGACTTATTTTGGCCGAGATATGCAAGTTATGAAGCTCCAAAAATCTTATTTTTTTGTTAATGCTGAAAATATTACATGGTCATCTTTGAATGCTCATAACTCGGGTATTTGATGTCGGATCATGGTCATTTTTGGCAAAAAATGAAATTTGCTGGCATGGCCATTTTTAAATGGCAATCTATAATTCTGATCTTAACGAGTCTAAAAAGGTATACCACTCAAAGATCGGACTTATTTTGGCCGAGATATGCAAGTTATGAAGCTCCAAAAATCTTATTTTTTTGTTAATGCTGAAAATATTACATGGTCATCTTTGAATGCTCATAACTCGGGTATTTGATGTCGGATCATGGTCATTTTTGGCAAAAAATGAAATTTGCTGGCATGGCCATTTTTAAATGGCAATCTATAATTCTGATCTTAACGAGTCTAAAAAGGTATACCACTCAAAGATCGGACTTATTTTGGCCGAGATATGCAAGTTATGAAGCTCCAAAAATCTTATTTTTTTGTTAATGCTGAAAATATTACATGGTCATCTTTGAATGCTCATAACTCGGGTATTTGATGTCGGATCATGGTCATTTTTGGCAAAAAATGAAATTTGCTGGCATGGCCATTTTTAAATGGCAATCTATAATTCTGATCTTAACGAGTCTAAAAAGGTATACCACTCAAAGATCGGACTTATTTTGGCCGAGATATGCAAGTTATGAAGCTCCAAAAATCTTATTTTTTTGTTAATGCTGAAAATATTACATGGTCATCTTTGAATGCTCATAACTCGGGTATTTGATGTCGGATCATGGTCATTTTTGGCAAAAAATGAAATTTGCTGGCATGGCCATTTTTAAATGGCAATCTATAATTCTGATCTTAACGAGTCTAAAAAGGTATACCACTCAAAGATCGGACTTATTTTGGCCGAGATATGCAAGTTATGAAGCTCCAAAAATCTTATTTTTTTGTTAATGCTGAAAATATTACATGGTCATCTTTGAATGCTCATAACTCGGGTATTTGATGTCGGATCATGGTCATTTTTGGCAAAAAATGAAATTTGCTGGCATGGCCATTTTTAAATGGCAATCTATAATTCTGATCTTAACGAGTCTAAAAAGGTATACCACTCAAAGATCGGACTTATTTTGGCCGAGATATGCAAGTTATGAAGCTCCAAAAATCTTATTTTTTTGTTAATGCTGAAAATATTACATGGTCATCTTTGAATGCTCATAACTCGGGTATTTGATGTCGGATCATGGTCATTTTTGGCAAAAAATGAAATTTGCTGGCATGGCCATTTTTAAATGGCAATCTATAATTCTGATCTTAACGAGTCTAAAAAGGTATACCACTCAAAGATCGGACTTATTTTGGCCGAGATATGCAAGTTATGAAGCTCCAAAAATCTTATTTTTTTGTTAATGCTGAAAATATTACATGGTCATCTTTGAATGCTCATAACTCGGGTATTTGATGTCGGATCATGGTCATTTTTGGCAAAAAATGAAATTTGCTGGCATGGCCATTTTTAAATGGCAATCTATAATTCTGATCTTAACGAGTCTAAAAAGGTATACCACTCAAAGATCGGACTTATTTTGGCCGAGATATGCAAGTTATGAAGCTCCAAAAATCTTATTTTTTTGTTAATGCTGAAAATATTACATGGTCATCTTTGAATGCTCATAACTCGGGTATTTGATGTCGGATCATGGTCATTTTTGGCAAAAAATGAAATTTGCTGGCATGGCCATTTTTAAATGGCAATCTATAATTCTGATCTTAACGAGTCTAAAAAGGTATACCACTCAAAGATCGGACTTATTTTGGCCGAGATATGCAAGTTATGAAGCTCCAAAAATCTTATTTTTTTGTTAATGCTGAAAATATTACATGGTCATCTTTGAATGCTCATAACTCGGGTATTTGATGTCGGATCATGGTCATTTTTGGCAAAAAATGAAATTTTCTGGCATGGCCATTTTTAAATGGCAATCTATAATTCTGATCTTAACGAGTCTAAAAAGGTATACCACTCAAAGATCGGACTTATTTTGGCCGAGATATGCAAGTTATGAAGCTCCAAAAATCTTATTTTTTTGTTAATGCTGAAAATATTACATGGTCATCTTTGAATGCTCATAACTCGGGTATTTGATGTCGGATCATGGTCATTTTTGGCAAAAAATGAAATTAGCTGGCATGGCCATTTTTAAATGGCAATCTATAATTCTGATCTTAACGAGTCTAAAAAGGTATACCACTCATAGATCGGACTTATTTTGGCCGAGATATGCAAGCTATGAAGCTCCAAAAATCTTATTTTTTTGTTAATGCTGAAAATATTACATGGTCATCTTTGAATGCTCATAACTCGGGTATTTGATGTCGGATCATGGTCATTTTTGGCAACAAATGAAATTTGCTGGCATGGCCATTTTTAAATGGCAATCTATAATTCTGATCTTAACGAGTCTAAAAAGGTATACCACTCAAAGATCGGACTTATTTTGGCCGAGATATGCAAGTTATGAAGCTCCAAAAATCTTATTTTTTTGTTAATGCTGAAAATATTACATGGTCATCTTTGAATGCTCATAACTCGGGTATTTGATGTCGGATCATGGTCATTTTTGGCAAATAAATGAAATTAGCTGGCATGGCCATTTTTAAATGGCAATCTATAATTCTGATCTTAACGAGTCTAAAAAGGTATACCACTCAAAGATCGGACTTATTTTGGCCGAGATATGCAAGTTATGAAGCTCCAAAAATCTTATTTTTTTGTTAATGCTGAAAATATTACATGGTCATCTTTGAATGCTCATAACTCGGGTATTTGATGTCGGATCATGGTCATTTTTGGCAAAAAATTAAATTTGCTGGCATGGCCATTTTTAAATGGCAATCTATAATTCTGATCTTAACGAGTCTAAAAAGGTATACCACTCAAAGATCGGACTTATTTTGGCCGAGATATGCAAGTTATGAAGCTCCAAAAATCTTATTTTTTTGTTAATGCTGAAAATATTACATGGTCATCTTTGAATGCTCATAACTCGGGTATTTGATGTCGGATCATGGTCATTTTTGGCAAAAAATGAAATTTGCTGGCATGGCCATTTTTAAATGGCAATCTATAATTCTGATCTTAACGAGTCTAAAAAGGTATACCACTCAAAGATCGGACTTATTTTGGCCGAGATATGCAAGTTATGAAGCTCCAAAAATCTTATTTTTTTGTTAATGCTGAAAATATTACATGGTCATCTTTGAATGCTCATAACTCGGGTATTTGATGTCGGATCATGGTCATTTTTGGCAAAAAATGAAATTTGCTGGCATGGCCATTTTTAAATGGCAATCTATAATTCTGATCTTAACGAGTCTAAAAAGGTATACCACTCAAAGATCGGACTTATTTTGGCCGAGATATGCAAGTTATGAAGCTCCAAAAATCTTATTTTTTTGTTAATGCTGAAAATATTACATGGTCATCTTTGAATGCTCATAACTCGGGTATTTGATGTCGGATCATGGTCATTTTTGGCAAAAAATGAAATTTGCTGGCATGGCCATTTTTAAATGGCAATCTATAATTCTGATCTTAACGAGTCTAAAAAGGTATACCACTCAAAGATCGGACTTATTTTGGCCGAGATATGCAAGTTATGAAGCTCCAAAAATCTTATTTTTTTGTTAATGCTGAAAATATTACATGGTCATCTTTGAATGCTCATAACTCGGGTATTTGATGTCGGATCATGGTCATTTTTGGCAAAAAATGAAATTTGCTGGCATGGCCATTTTTAAATGGCAATCTATAATTCTGATCTTAACGAGTCTAAAAAGGTATACCACTCAAAGATCGGACTTATTTTGGCCGAGATATGCAAGTTATGAAGCTCCAAAAATCTTATTTTTTTGTTAATGCTGAAAATATTACATGGTCATCTTTGAATGCTCATAACTCGGGTATTTGATGTCGGATCATGGTCATTTTTGGCAAAAAATGAAATTTGCTGGCATGGCCATTTTTAAATGGCAATCTATAATTCTGATCTTAACGAGTCTAAAAAGGTATACCACTCATAGATCGGACTTATTTTGGCCGAGATATGCAAGTTATGAAGCTCCAAAAATCTTATTTTTTTGTTAATGCTGAAAATATTACATGGTCATCTTTGAATGCTCATAACTCGGGTATTTGATGTCGGATCATGGTCATTTTTGGCAAAAAATGAAATTTGCTGGCATGGCCATTTTTAAATGGCAATCTATAATTCTGATCTTAACGAGTCTAAAAAGGTATACCACTCAAAGATCGGACTTATTTTGGCCGAGATATGCAAGTTATGAAGCTCCAAAAATCTTATTTTTTTGTTAATGCTGAAAATATTACATGGTCATCTTTGAATGCTCATAACTCGGGTATTTGATGTCGGATCATGGTCATTTTTGGCAAAAAATGAAATTTGCTGGCATGGCCATTTTTAAATGGCAATCTATAATTCTGATCTTAACGAGTCTAAAAAGGTATACCACTCAAAGATCGGACTTATTTTGGCCGAGATATGCAAGTTATGAAGCTCCAAAAATCTTATTTTTTTGTTAATGCTGAAAATATTACATGGTCATCTTTGAATGCTCATAACTCGGGTATTTGATGTCGGATCATGGTCATTTTTGGCAAAAAATGAAATTTGCTGGCATGGCCATTTTTAAATGGCAATCTATAATTCTGATCTTAACGAGTCTAAAAAGGTATACCACTCAAAGATCGGACTTATTTTGGCCGAGATATGCAAGTTATGAAGCTCCAAAAATCTTATTTTTTTGTTAATGCTGAAAATATTACATGGTCATCTTTGAATGCTCATAACTCGGGTATTTGATGTCGGATCATGGTCATTTTTGGCAAAAAATGAAATTTGCTGGCATGGCCATTTTTAAATGGCAATCTATAATTCTGATCTTAACGAGTCTAAAAAGGTATACCACTCAAAGATCGGACTTATTTTGGCCGAGATATGCAAGTTATGAAGCTCCAAAAATCTTATTTTTTTGTTAATGCTGAAAATATTACATGGTCATCTTTGAATGCTCATAACTCGGGTATTTGATGTCGGATCATGGTCATTTTTGGCAAAAAATTAAATTTGCTGGCATGGCCATTTTTAAATGGCAATCTATAATTCTGATCTTAACGAGTCTAAAAAGGTATACCACTCAAAGATCGGACTTATTTTGGCCGAGATATGCAAGTTATGAAGCTCCAAAAATCTTATTTTTTTGTTAATGCTGAAAATATTACATGGTCATCTTTGAATGCTCATAACTCGGGTATTTGATGTCGGATCATGGTCATTTTTGGCAAAAAATGAAATTTGCTGGCATGGCCATTTTTAAATGGCAATCTATAATTCTGATCTTAACGAGTCTAAAAAGGTATACCACTCAAAGATCGGACTTATTTTGGCCGAGATATGCAAGTTATGAAGCTCCAAAAATCTTATTTTTTTGTTAATGCTGAAAATATTACATGGTCATCTTTGAATGCTCATAACTCGGGTATTTGATGTCGGATCATGGTCATTTTTGGCAAAAAATTAAATTTGCTGGCATGGCCATTTTTAAATGGCAATCTATAATTCTGATCTTAACGAGTCTAAAAAGGTATACCACTCAAAGATCGGACTTATTTTGGCCGAGATATGCAAGTTATGAAGCTCCAAAAATCTTATTTTTTTGTTAATGCTGAAAATATTACATGGTCATCTTTGAATGCTCATAACTCGGGTATTTGATGTCGGATCATGGTCATTTTTGGCAAAAAATGAAATTTGCTGGCATGGCCATTTTTAAATGGCAATCTATAATTCTGATCTTAACGAGTCTAAAAAGGTATACCACTCAAAGATCGGACTTATTTTGGCCGAGATATGCAAGTTATGAAGCTCCAAAAATCTTATTTTTTTGTTAATGCTGAAAATATTACATGGTCATCTTTGAATGCTCATAACTCGGGTATTTGATGTCGGATCATGGTCATTTTTGGCAAAAAATGAAATTTGCTGGCATGGCCATTTTTAAATGGCAATCTATAATTCTGATCTTAACGAGTCTAAAAAGGTATACCACTCAAAGATCGGACTTATTTTGGCCGAGATATGCAAGTTATGAAGCTCCAAAAATCTTATTTTTTTGTTAATGCTGAAAATATTACATGGTCATCTTTGAATGCTCATAACTCGGGTATTTGATGTCGGATCATGGTCATTTTTGGCAAAAAATGAAATTTGCTGGCATGGCCATTTTTAAATGGCAATCTATAATTCTGATCTTAACGAGTCTAAAAAGGTATACCACTCAAAGATCGGACTTATTTTGGCCGAGATATGCAAGTTATGAAGCTCCAAAAATCTTATTTTTTTGTTAATGCTGAAAATATTACATGGTCATCTTTGAATGCTCATAACTCGGGTATTTGATGTCGGATCATGGTCATTTTTGGCAAAAAATGAAATTTGCTGGCATGGCCATTTTTAAATGGCAATCTATAATTCTGATCTTAACGAGTCTAAAAAGGTATACCACTCAAAGATCGGACTTATTTTGGCCGAGATATGCAAGTTATGAAGCTCCAAAAATCTTATTTTTTTGTTAATGCTGAAAATATTACATGGTCATCTTTGAATGCTCATAACTCGGGTATTTGATGTCGGATCATGGTCATTTTTGGCAAAAAATGAAATTTGCTGGCATGGCCATTTTTAAATGGCAATCTATAATTCTGATCTTAACGAGTCTAAAAAGGTATACCACTCAAAGATCGGACTTATTTTGGCCGAGATATGCAAGTTATGAAGCTCCAAAAATCTTATTTTTTTGTTAATGCTGAAAATATTACATGGTCATCTTTGAATGCTCATAACTCGGGTATTTGATGTCGGATCATGGTCATTTTTGGCAAAAAATGAAATTTGCTGGCATGGCCATTTTTAAATGGCAATCTATAATTCTGATCTTAACGAGTCTAAAAAGGTATACCACTCAAAGATCGGACTTATTTTGGCCGAGATATGCAAGTTATGAAGCTCCAAAAATCTTATTTTTTTGTTAATGCTGAAAATATTACATGGTCATCTTTGAATGCTCATAACTCGGGTATTTGATGTCGGATCATGGTCATTTTTGGCAAAAAATGAAATTTGCTGGCATGGCCATTTTTAAATGGCAATCTATAATTCTGATCTTAACGAGTCTAAAAAGGTATACCACTCAAAGATCAGACTTATTTTGGCCGAGATATGCAAGTTATGAAGCTCCAAAAAACCAAATTTTTTTGTTAATGCTGAAAATATTACATGGTCATCTTTGAATGCTCATAACTCGGGTATTTGATGTCGGATCATGGTCATTTTTGGCAAAAAATGAAATTTGCTGGCATGGCCATTTTTAAATGGCAATCTATAATTCTGATCTTAACGAGTCTAAAAAGGTATACCACTCAAAGATCGGACTTATTTTGGCCGAGATATGCAAGTTATGAAGCTCCAAAAATCTTATTTTTTTGTTAATGCTGAAAATATTACATGGTCATCTTTGAATGCTCATAACTCGGGTATTTGATGTCGGATCATGGTCATTTTTGGCAAAAAATGAAATTTGCTGGCATGGCCATTTTTAAATGGCAATCTATAATTCTGATCTTAACGAGTCTAAAAAGGTATACCACTCAAAGATCGGACTTATTTTGGCCGAGATATGCAAGTTATGAAGCTCCAAAAATCTAATTTTTTTGTTAATGCTGAAAATATTACATGGTCATCTTTGAATGCTCATAACTCGGGTATTTGATGTCGGATCATGGTCATTTTTGGGAAAAAATGAAATTAGAAAATATTACATGGTCATCTTTGAATGCTCATAACTCGGGTATTTGATGTCGGATCATGGTCATTTTTGGCAAAAAATGAAATATGCTGGCATGGCCATTTTTAAATGGCAATCTATAATTCTGATCTTAACGAGTCTAAAAAGGTATACCACTCATAGATCGGACTTATTTTGGCCGAGATATGCAAGCTATGAAGCTCCAAAAATCTTATTTTTTTGTTAATGCTGAAAATATTACATGGTCATCTTTGAATGCTCATAACTCGGGTATTTGATGTCGGATCATGGTCATTTTTGGCAAAAAATGAAATTTGCTGGCATGGCCATTTTTAAATGGCAATCTATAATTCTGATCTTAACGAGTCTAAAAAGGTATACCACTCAAAGATCGGACTTATTTTGGCCGAGATATGCAAGTTATGAAGCTCCAAAAATCTTATTTTTTTGTTAATGCTGAAAATATTACATGGTCATCTTTGAATGCTCATAACTCGGGTATTTGATGTCGGATCATGGTCATTTTTGGCAAATAAATGAAATTAGCTGGCATGGCCATTTTTAAATGGCAATCTATAATTCGGATCTTAACGAGTCTAAAAAGGTATACCACTCAAAGATCGGATTTATTTTGGCCGAGATATGCAAGTTATGAAGCTCCAAAAATCTTATTTTTTTGTTAATGCTGAAAATATTACATGGTCATTTTTGAATGAAAATAACTCGGGTATTTGATGTCGGATCATGGTCATTTTTGGCAAAAAATGAAATTTGCTGGCATGGCCATTTTTAAATGGTAATCTATAATTCTGATCTCAACGAGTCTAAAAAGGTATACCACTCAAAGATCGGACTTATTTTGGCCGAGATATGCAAGTTATGAAGCTCCAAAAATCTTATTTTTTTGTTAATGCTGAAAATATTACATGGTCATCTTTGAATGCTCATAACTCGGGTATTTGATGTCGGATCATGGTCATTTTTGGGAAAAAATGAAATTTGCTGGCATGGCCATTTTTAAATGGCAATCTATAATTTTGATCTTAACGAGTCTAAAAAGGTATACCACTCAAAGATCGGACTTATTTTGGCCGAGATATGCAAGTTATGAAGCTCCAAAAATCTTATTTTTTTGTTAATGCTGAAAATATTACATGGTCATCTTTGAATGCTCATAACTCGGGTATTTGATGTCGGATCATGGTCATTTTTGGCAAAAAATGAAATTTGCTGGCATGGCCATTTTTAAATGCCAATCTATAATTCTGATCTTAACGAGTCTAAAAAGGTATACCACTCAAAGATCGGACTTATTTTGGCCGAGATATGCAAGTTATGAAGCTCCAAAAATCTTATTTTTTTGTTAATGCTGAAAATATTACATGGACATCTTTGAATGCTCATTACACGGGTATTTGATGTCGGATCATGGTCATTTTTGGCAAAAACTGAAATTTGCTGGCATGGCCATTTTTAAATGGCAATCTATAATTCTGATCTTAACGAGTCTAAAAAGGTATACCACTCAAAGATCGGACTTATTTTGGCCGAGATATGCAAGTTATGAAGTTCCAAAAATCTTATTTTTTTGTTAATGCTGAAAATATTACATGGTCATCTTTGAATGCTCATAACTCGGGTATTTGATGTCGGATCATGGTCATTTTTGGCAAAAAATGAAATTTGCTGGCATGGCCATTTTTAAATGGCAATCTATAATTCTGATCTTAACGAGTCTAAAAAGGTATACCACTCAAAGATCGGACTTATTTTGGCCGAGATATGCAAGTTATGAAGCTCCAAAAATCTTATTTTTTTGTTAATGCTGAAAATATTACATGGTCATCTTTGAATGCTCATAACTCGGGTATTTGATGTCGGATCATGGTCATTTTTGGCAAAAAATTAAATTTGCTGGCATGGCCATTTTTAAATGGCAATCTATAATTCTGATCTTAACGAGTCTAAAAAGGTATACCACTCAAAGATCGGACTTATTTTGGCCGAGATATGCAAGTTATGAAGCTCCAAAAATCTTATTTTTTTGTTAATGCTGAAAATATTACATGGTCATCTTTGAATGCTCATAACTCGGGTATTTGATGTCGGATCATGGTCATTTTTGGCAAAAAATGAAATTTGCTGGCATGGCCATTTTTAAATGGCAATCTATAATTCTGATCTTAACGAGTCTAAAAAGGTATACCACTCAAAGATCGGACTTATTTTGGCCGAGATATGCAAGTTATGAAGCTCCAAAAATCTTATTTTTTTGTTAATGCTGAAAATATTACATGGTCATCTTTGAATGCTCATAACTCGGGTATTTGATGTCGGATCATGGTCATTTTTGGCAAAAAATGAAATTTGCTGGCATGGCCATTTTTAAATGGCAATCTATAATTCTGATCTTAACGAGTCTAAAAAGGTATACCACTCAAAGATCGGACTTATTTTGGCCGAGATATGCAAGTTATGAAGCTCCAAAAATCTTATTTTTTTGTTAATGCTGAAAATATTACATGGTCATCTTTGAATGCTCATAACTCGGGTATTTGATGTCGGATCATGGTCATTTTTGGCAAAAAATGAAATTTGCTGGCATGGCCATTTTTAAATGGCAATCTATAATTCTGATCTTAACGAGTCTAAAAAGGTATACCACTCAAAGATCGGACTTATTTTGGCCGAGATATGCAAGTTATGAAGCTCCAAAAATCTTATTTTTTTGTTAATGCTGAAAATATTACATGGTCATCTTTGAATGCTCATAACTCGGGTATTTGATGTCGGATCATGGTCATTTTTGGCAAAAAATGAAATTTGCTGGCATGGCCATTTTTAAATGGCAATCTATAATTCTGATCTTAACGAGTCTAAAAAGGTATACCACTCAAAGATCGGACTTATTTTGGCCGAGATATGCAAGTTATGAAGCTCCAAAAATCTTATTTTTTTGTTAATGCTGAAAATATTACATGGTCATCTTTGAATGCTCATAACTCGGGTATTTGATGTCGGATCATGGTCATTTTTGGCAAAAAATGAAATTTGCTGGCATGGCCATTTTTAAATGGCAATCTATAATTCTGATCTTAACGAGTCTAAAAAGGTATACCACTCAAAGATCGGACTTATTTTGGCCGAGATATGCAAGTTATGAAGCTCCAAAAATCTTATTTTTTTGTTAATGCTGAAAATATTACATGGTCATCTTTGAATGCTCATAACTCGGGTATTTGATGTCGGATCATGGTCATTTTTGGCAAAAAATGAAATTTGCTGGCATGGCCATTTTTAAATGGCAATCTATAATTCTGATCTTAACGAGTCTAAAAAGGTATACCACTCAAAGATCGGACTTATTTTGGCCGAGATATGCAAGTTATGAAGCTCCAAAAATCTTATTTTTTTGTTAATGCTGAAAATATTACATGGTCATCTTTGAATGCTCATAACTCGGGTATTTGATGTCGGATCATGGTCATTTTTGGCAAAAAATGAAATTTGCTGGCATGGCCATTTTTAAATGGCAATCTATAATTCTGATCTTAACGAGTCTAAAAAGGTATACCACTCAAAGATCGGACTTATTTTGGCCGAGATATGCAAGTTATGAAGCTCCAAAAATCTTATTTTTTTGTTAATGCTGAAAATATTACATGGTCATCTTTGAATGCTCATAACTCGGGTATTTGATGTCGGATCATGGTCATTTTTGGCAAAAAATTAAATTTGCTGGCATGGCCATTTTTAAATGGCAATCTATAATTCTGATCTTAACGAGTCTAAAAAGGTATACCACTCAAAGATCGGACTTATTTTGGCCGAGATATGCAAGTTATGAAGCTCCAAAAATCTTATTTTTTTGTTAATGCTGAAAATATTACATGGTCATCTTTGAATGCTCATAACTCGGGTATTTGATGTCGGATCATGGTCATTTTTGGCAAAAAATGAAATTTGCTGGCATGGCCATTTTTAAATGGCAATCTATAATTCTGATCTTAACGAGTCTAAAAAGGTATACCACTCAAAGATCGGACTTATTTTGGCCGAGATATGCAAGTTATGAAGCTCCAAAAATCTTATTTTTTTGTTAATGCTGAAAATATTACATGGTCATCTTTGAATGCTCATAACTCGGGTATTTGATGTCGGATCATGGTCATTTTTGGCAAAAAATTAAATTTGCTGGCATGGCCATTTTTAAATGGCAATCTATAATTCTGATCTTAACGAGTCTAAAAAGGTATACCACTCAAAGATCGGACTTATTTTGGCCGAGATATGCAAGTTATGAAGCTCCAAAAATCTTATTTTTTTGTTAATGCTGAAAATATTACATGGTCATCTTTGAATGCTCATAACTCGGGTATTTGATGTCGGATCATGGTCATTTTTGGCAAAAAATGAAATTTGCTGGCATGGCCATTTTTAAATGGCAATCTATAATTCTGATCTTAACGAGTCTAAAAAGGTATACCACTCAAAGATCGGACTTATTTTGGCCGAGATATGCAAGTTATGAAGCTCCAAAAATCTTATTTTTTTGTTAATGCTGAAAATATTACATGGTCATCTTTGAATGCTCATAACTCGGGTATTTGATGTCGGATCATGGTCATTTTTGGCAAAAAATGAAATTTGCTGGCATGGCCATTTTTAAATGGCAATCTATAATTCTGATCTTAACGAGTCTAAAAAGGTATACCACTCAAAGATCGGACTTATTTTGGCCGAGATATGCAAGTTATGAAGCTCCAAAAATCTTATTTTTTTGTTAATGCTGAAAATATTACATGGTCATCTTTGAATGCTCATAACTCGGGTATTTGATGTCGGATCATGGTCATTTTTGGCAAAAAATGAAATTTGCTGGCATGGCCATTTTTAAATGGCAATCTATAATTCTGATCTTAACGAGTCTAAAAAGGTATACCACTCAAAGATCGGACTTATTTTGGCCGAGATATGCAAGTTATGAAGCTCCAAAAATCTTATTTTTTTGTTAATGCTGAAAATATTACATGGTCATCTTTGAATGCTCATAACTCGGGTATTTGATGTCGGATCATGGTCATTTTTGGCAAAAAATGAAATTTGCTGGCATGGCCATTTTTAAATGGCAATCTATAATTCTGATCTTAACGAGTCTAAAAAGGTATACCACTCAAAGATCGGACTTATTTTGGCCGAGATATGCAAGTTATGAAGCTCCAAAAATCTTATTTTTTTGTTAATGCTGAAAATATTACATGGTCATCTTTGAATGCTCATAACTCGGGTATTTGATGTCGGATCATGGTCATTTTTGGCAAAAAATGAAATTTGCTGGCATGGCCATTTTTAAATGGCAATCTATAATTCTGATCTTAACGAGTCTAAAAAGGTATACCACTCAAAGATCGGACTTATTTTGGCCGAGATATGCAAGTTATGAAGCTCCAAAAATCTTATTTTTTTGTTAATGCTGAAAATATTACATGGTCATCTTTGAATGCTCATAACTCGGGTATTTGATGTCGGATCATGGTCATTTTTGGCAAAAAATGAAATTTGCTGGCATGGCCATTTTTAAATGGCAATCTATAATTCTGATCTTAACGAGTCTAAAAAGGTATACCACTCAAAGATCGGACTTATTTTGGCCGAGATATGCAAGTTATGAAGCTCCAAAAATCTTATTTTTTTGTTAATGCTGAAAATATTACATGGTCATCTTTGAATGCTCATAACTCGGGTATTTGATGTCGGATCATGGTCATTTTTGGCAAAAAATGAAATTTGCTGGCATGGCCATTTTTAAATGGCAATCTATAATTCTGATCTTAACGAGTCTAAAAAGGTATACCACTCAAAGATCGGACTTATTTTGGCCGAGATATGCAAGTTATGAAGCTCCAAAAATCTTATTTTTTTGTTAATGCTGAAAATATTACATGGTCATCTTTGAATGCTCATAACTCGGGTATTTGATGTCGGATCATGGTCATTTTTGGCAAAAAATGAAATTTGCTGGCATGGCCATTTTTAAATGGCAATCTATAATTCTGATCTTAACGAGTCTAAAAAGGTATACCACTCAAAGATCGGACTTATTTTGGCCGAGATATGCAAGTTATGAAGCTCCAAAAATCTTATTTTTTTGTTAATGCTGAAAATATTACATGGTCATCTTTGAATGCTCATAACTCGGGTATTTGATGTCGGATCATGGTCATTTTTGGCAAAAAATTAAATTTTCTGGCATGGCCATTTTTAAATGGCAATCTATAATTTTGATCTTAACGAGTCTAAAAAGGTATACCACTCATAGATCGGACTTATTTTGGCCGAGATATGCAAGTTATGAAGCTCCAAAAATCTTATTTTTTTGTTAATGCTGAAAATATTACATGGTCATCTTTGAATGCTCATAACTCGGGTATTTGATGTCGGATCATGGTCATTTTTGGCAAAAAATGAAATTTGCTGGCATGGCCATTTTTAAATGGCAATCTATAATTCTGATCTTAACGAGTCTAAAAAGGTATACCACTCAAAGATCGGACTTATTTTGGCCGAGATATGCAAGTTATGAAGCTCCAAAAATCTTATTTTTTTGTTAATGCTGAAAATATTACATGGTCATCTTTGAATGCTCATAACTCGGGTATTTGATGTCGGATCATGGTCATTTTTGGCAAAAAATGAAATTTGCTGGCATGGCCATTTTTAAATGGCAATCTATAATTCTGATCTTAACGAGTCTAAAAAGGTATACCACTCAAAGATCGGACTTATTTTGGCCGAGATATGCAAGTTATGAAGCTCCAAAAATCTTATTTTTTTGTTAATGCTGAAAATATTACATGGTCATCTTTGAATGCTCATAACTCGGGTATTTGATGTCGGATCATGGTCATTTTTGGCAAAAAATGAAATTTGCTGGCATGGCCATTTTTAAATGGCAATCTATAATTCTGATCTTAACGAGTCTAAAAAGGTATACCACTCAAAGATCGGACTTATTTTGGCCGAGATATGCAAGTTATGAAGCTCCAAAAATCTTATTTTTTTGTTAATGCTGAAAATATTACATGGTCATCTTTGAATGCTCATAACTCGGGTATTTGATGTCGGATCATGGTCATTTTTGGCAAAAAATGAAATTTGCTGGCATGGCCATTTTTAAATGGCAATCTATAATTCTGATCTTAACGAGTCTAAAAAGGTATACCACTCAAAGATCGGACTTATTTTGGCCGAGATATGCAAGTTATGAAGCTCCAAAAATCTTATTTTTTTGTTAATGCTGAAAATATTACATGGTCATCTTTGAATGCTCATAACTCGGGTATTTGATGTCGGATCATGGTCATTTTTGGCAAAAAATGAAATTTGCTGGCATGGCCATTTTTAAATGGCAATCTATAATTCTGATCTTAACGAGTCTAAAAAGGTATACCACTCAAAGATCGGACTTATTTTGGCCGAGATATGCAAGTTATGAAGCTCCAAAAATCTTATTTTTTTGTTAATGCTGAAAATATTACATGGTCATCTTTGAATGCTCATAACTCGGGTATTTGATGTCGGATCATGGTCATTTTTGGCAAAAAATGAAATTTGCTGGCATGGCCATTTTTAAATGGCAATCTATAATTCTGATCTTAACGAGTCTAAAAAGGTATACCACTCAAAGATCGGACTTATTTTGGCCGAGATATGCAAGTTATGAAGCTCCAAAAATCTTATTTTTTTGTTAATGCTGAAAATATTACATGGTCATCTTTGAATGCTCATAACTCGGGTATTTGATGTCGGATCATGGTCATTTTTGGCAAAAAATGAAATTTGCTGGCATGGCCATTTTTAAATGGCAATCTATAATTCTGATCTTAACGAGTCTAAAAAGGTATACCACTCAAAGATCGGACTTATTTTGGCCGAGATATGCAAGTTATGAAGCTCCAAAAATCTTATTTTTTTGTTAATGCTGAAAATATTACATGGTCATCTTTGAATGCTCATAACTCGGGTATTTGATGTCGGATCATGGTCATTTTTGGCAAAAAATGAAATTTGCTGGCATGGCCATTTTTAAATGGCAATCTATAATTCTGATCTTAACGAGTCTAAAAAGGTATACCACTCAAAGATCGGACTTATTTTGGCCGAGATATGCAAGTTATGAAGCTCCAAAAATCTTATTTTTTTGTTAATGCTGAAAATATTACATGGTCATCTTTGAATGCTCATAACTCGGGTATTTGATGTCGGATCATGGTCATTTTTGGCAAAAAATGAAATTTGCTGGCATGGCCATTTTTAAATGGCAATCTATAATTCTGATCTTAACGAGTCTAAAAAGGTATACCACTCAAAGATCGGACTTATTTTGGCCGAGATATGCAAGTTATGAAGCTCCAAAAATCTTATTTTTTTGTTAATGCTGAAAATATTACATGGTCATCTTTGAATGCTCATAACTCGGGTATTTGATGTCGGATCATGGTCATTTTTGGCAAAAAATGAAATTTGCTGGCATGGCCATTTTTAAATGGCAATCTATAATTCTGATCTTAACGAGTCTAAAAAGGTATACCACTCAAAGATCGGACTTATTTTGGCCGAGATATGCAAGTTATGAAGCTCCAAAAATCTTATTTTTTTGTTAATGCTGAAAATATTACATGGTCATCTTTGAATGCTCATAACTCGGGTATTTGATGTCGGATCATGGTCATTTTTGGCAAAAAATGAAATTTGCTGGCATGGCCATTTTTAAATGGCAATCTATAATTCTGATCTTAACGAGTCTAAAAAGGTATACCACTCAAAGATCGGACTTATTTTGGCCGAGATATGCAAGTTATGAAGCTCCAAAAATCTTATTTTTTTGTTAATGCTGAAAATATTACATGGTCATCTTTGAATGCTCATAACTCGGGTATTTGATGTCGGATCATGGTCATTTTTGGCAAAAAATGAAATTTGCTGGCATGGCCATTTTTAAATGGCAATCTATAATTCTGATCTTAACGAGTCTAAAAAGGTATACCACTCAAAGATCGGACTTATTTTGGCCGAGATATGCAAGTTATGAAGCTCCAAAAATCTTATTTTTTTGTTAATGCTGAAAATATTACATGGTCATCTTTGAATGCTCATAACTCGGGTATTTGATGTCGGATCATGGTCATTTTTGGCAAAAAATGAAATTTGCTGGCATGGCCATTTTTAAATGGCAATCTATAATTCTGATCTTAACGAGTCTAAAAAGGTATACCACTCAAAGATCGGACTTATTTTGGCCGAGATATGCAAGTTATGAAGCTCCAAAAATCTTATTTTTTTGTTAATGCTGAAAATATTACATGGTCATCTTTGAATGCTCATAACTCGGGTATTTGATGTCGGATCATGGTCATTTTTGGCAAAAAATGAAATTTGCTGGCATGGCCATTTTTAAATGGCAATCTATAATTCTGATCTTAACGAGTCTAAAAAGGTATACCACTCAAAGATCGGACTTATTTTGGCCGAGATATGCAAGTTATGAAGCTCCAAAAATCTTATTTTTTTGTTAATGCTGAAAATATTACATGGTCATCTTTGAATGCTCATAACTCGGGTATTTGATGTCGGATCATGGTCATTTTTGGCAAAAAATGAAATTTGCTGGCATGGCCATTTTTAAATGGCAATCTATAATTCTGATCTTAACGAGTCTAAAAAGGTATACCACTCAAAGATCGGACTTATTTTGGCCGAGATATGCAAGTTATGAAGCTCCAAAAATCTTATTTTTTTGTTAATGCTGAAAATATTACATGGTCATCTTTGAATGCTCATAACTCGGGTATTTGATGTCGGATCATGGTCATTTTTGGCAAAAAATGAAATTTGCTGGCATGGCCATTTTTAAATGGCAATCTATAATTCTGATCTTAACGAGTCTAAAAAGGTATACCACTCAAAGATCGGACTTATTTTGGCCGAGATATGCAAGTTATGAAGCTCCAAAAATCTTATTTTTTTGTTAATGCTGAAAATATTACATGGTCATCTTTGAATGCTCATAACTCGGGTATTTGATGTCGGATCATGGTCATTTTTGGCAAAAAATGAAATTTGCTGGCATGGCCATTTTTAAATGGCAATCTATAATTCTGATCTTAACGAGTCTAAAAAGGTATACCACTCAAAGATCGGACTTATTTTGGCCGAGATATGCAAGTTATGAAGCTCCAAAAATCTTATTTTTTTGTTAATGCTGAAAATATTACATGGTCATCTTTGAATGCTCATAACTCGGGTATTTGATGTCGGATCATGGTCATTTTTGGCAAAAAATGAAATTTGCTGGCATGGCCATTTTTAAATGGCAATCTATAATTCTGATCTTAACGAGTCTAAAAAGGTATACCACTCAAAGATCGGACTTATTTTGGCCGAGATATGCAAGTTATGAAGCTCCAAAAATCTTATTTTTTTGTTAATGCTGAAAATATTACATGGTCATCTTTGAATGCTCATAACTCGGGTATTTGATGTCGGATCATGGTCATTTTTGGCAAAAAATGAAATTTGCTGGCATGGCCATTTTTAAATGGCAATCTATAATTCTGATCTTAACGAGTCTAAAAAGGTATACCACTCAAAGATCGGACTTATTTTGGCCGAGATATGCAAGTTATGAAGCTCCAAAAATCTTATTTTTTTGTTAATGCTGAAAATATTACATGGTCATCTTTGAATGCTCATAACTCGGGTATTTGATGTCGGATCATGGTCATTTTTGGCAAAAAATGAAATTTGCTGGCATGGCCATTTTTAAATGGCAATCTATAATTTTGATCTTAACGAGTCTAAAAAGGTATACCACTCAAAGATCGGACTTATTTTGGCCGAGATATGCAAGTTATGAAGCTCCAAAAATCTTATTTTTTTGTTAATGCTGAAAATATTACATGGTCATCTTTGAATGCTCATAACTCGGGTATTTGATGTCGGATCATGGTCATTTTTGGCAAAAAATGAAATTTGCTGGCATGGCCATTTTTAAATGGCAATCTATAATTCTGATCTTAACGAGTCTAAAAAGGTATACCACTCAAAGATCGGACTTATTTTGGCCGAGATATGCAAGTTATGAAGCTCCAAAAATCTTATTTTTTTGTTAATGCTGAAAATATTACATGGTCATCTTTGAATGCTCATAACTCGGGTATTTGATGTCGGATCATGGTCATTTTTGGCAAAAAATTAAATTTGCTGGCATGGCCATTTTTAAATGGCAATCTATAATTCTGATCTTAACGAGTCTAAAAAGGTATACCACTCAAAGATCGGACTTATTTTGGCCGAGATATGCAAGTTATGAAGCTCCAAAAATCTTATTTTTTTGTTAATGCTGAAAATATTACATGGTCATCTTTGAATGCTCATAACTCGGGTATTTGATGTCGGATCATGGTCATTTTTGGCAAAAAATGAAATTTGCTGGCATGGCCATTTTTAAATGGCAATCTATAATTCTGATCTTAACGAGTCTAAAAAGGTATACCACTCAAAGATCGGACTTATTTTGGCCGAGATATGCAAGTTATGAAGCTCCAAAAATCTTATTTTTTTGTTAATGCTGAAAATATTACATGGTCATCTTTGAATGCTCATAACTCGGGTATTTGATGTCGGATCATGGTCATTTTTGGCAAAAAATTAAATTTGCTGGCATGGCCATTTTTAAATGGCAATCTATAATTCTGATCTTAACGAGTCTAAAAAGGTATACCACTCAAAGATCGGACTTATTTTGGCCGAGATATGCAAGTTATGAAGCTCCAAAAATCTTATTTTTTTGTTAATGCTGAAAATATTACATGGTCATCTTTGAATGCTCATAACTCGGGTATTTGATGTCGGATCATGGTCATTTTTGGCAAAAAATGAAATTTGCTGGCATGGCCATTTTTAAATGGCAATCTATAATTCTGATCTTAACGAGTCTAAAAAGGTATACCACTCAAAGATCGGACTTATTTTGGCCGAGATATGCAAGTTATGAAGCTCCAAAAATCTTATTTTTTTGTTAATGCTGAAAATATTACATGGTCATCTTTGAATGCTCATAACTCGGGTATTTGATGTCGGATCATGGTCATTTTTGGCAAAAAATGAAATTTGCTGGCATGGCCATTTTTAAATGGCAATCTATAATTCTGATCTTAACGAGTCTAAAAAGGTATACCACTCAAAGATCGGACTTATTTTGGCCGAGATATGCAAGTTATGAAGCTCCAAAAATCTTATTTTTTTGTTAATGCTGAAAATATTACATGGTCATCTTTGAATGCTCATAACTCGGGTATTTGATGTCGGATCATGGTCATTTTTGGCAAAAAATGAAATTTGCTGGCATGGCCATTTTTAAATGGCAATCTATAATTCTGATCTTAACGAGTCTAAAAAGGTATACCACTCAAAGATCGGACTTATTTTGGCCGAGATATGCAAGTTATGAAGCTCCAAAAATCTTATTTTTTTGTTAATGCTGAAAATATTACATGGTCATCTTTGAATGCTCATAACTCGGGTATTTGATGTCGGATCATGGTCATTTTTGGCAAAAAATGAAATTTGCTGGCATGGCCATTTTTAAATGGCAATCTATAATTCTGATCTTAACGAGTCTAAAAAGGTATACCACTCAAAGATCGGACTTATTTTGGCCGAGATATGCAAGTTATGAAGCTCCAAAAATCTTATTTTTTTGTTAATGCTGAAAATATTACATGGTCATCTTTGAATGCTCATAACTCGGGTATTTGATGTCGGATCATGGTCATTTTTGGCAAAAAATGAAATTTGCTGGCATGGCCATTTTTAAATGGCAATCTATAATTCTGATCTTAACGAGTCTAAAAAGGTATACCACTCAAAGATCGGACTTATTTTGGCCGAGATATGCAAGTTATGAAGCTCCAAAAATCTTATTTTTTTGTTAATGCTGAAAATATTACATGGTCATCTTTGAATGCTCATAACTCGGGTATTTGATGTCGGATCATGGTCATTTTTGGCAAAAAATTAAATTTGCTGGCATGGCCATTTTTAAATGGCAATCTATAATTCTGATCTTAACGAGTCTAAAAAGGTATACCACTCAAAGATCGGACTTATTTTGGCCGAGATATGCAAGTTATGAAGCTCCAAAAATCTTATTTTTTTGTTAATGCTGAAAATATTACATGGTCATCTTTGAATGCTCATAACTCGGGTATTTGATGTCGGATCATGGTCATTTTTGGCAAAAAATGAAATTTGCTGGCATGGCCATTTTTAAATGGCAATCTATAATTCTGATCTTAACGAGTCTAAAAAGGTATACCACTCAAAGATCGGACTTATTTTGGCCGAGATATGCAAGTTATGAAGCTCCAAAAATCTTATTTTTTTGTTAATGCTGAAAATATTACATGGTCATCTTTGAATGCTCATAACTCGGGTATTTGATGTCGGATCATGGTCATTTTTGGCAAAAAATGAAATTTGCTGGCATGGCCATTTTTAAATGGCAATCTATAATTCTGATCTTAACGAGTCTAAAAAGGTATACCACTCAAAGATCGGACTTATTTTGGCCGAGATATGCAAGTTATGAAGCTCCAAAAATCTTATTTTTTTGTTAATGCTGAAAATATTACATGGTCATCTTTGAATGCTCATAACTCGGGTATTTGATGTCGGATCATGGTCATTTTTGGCAAAAAATGAAATTTGCTGGCATGGCCATTTTTAAATGGCAATCTATAATTCTGATCTTAACGAGTCTAAAAAGGTATACCACTCAAAGATCGGACTTATTTTGGCCGAGATATGCAAGTTATGAAGCTCCAAAAATCTTATTTTTTTGTTAATGCTGAAAATATTACATGGTCATTTTTGAATGCTCATAACTCGGGTATTTGATGTCGGATCATGGTCATTTTTGGCAAAAAATGAAATTTGCTGGCATGGCCATTTTTAAATGGCAATCTATAATTCTGATCTTAACGAGTCTAAAAAGGTATACCACTCAAAGATCGGACTTATTTTGGCCGAGATATGCAAGTTATGAAGCTCCAAAAATCTTATTTTTTTGTTAATGCTGAAAATATTACATGGTCATCTTTGAATGCTCATAACTCGGGTATTTGATGTCGGATCATGGTCATTTTTGGCAAAAAATGAAATTTGCTGGCATGGCCATTTTTAAATGGCAATCTATAATTCTGATCTTAACGAGTCTAAAAAGGTATACCACTCAAAGATCGGACTTATTTTGGCCGAGATATGCAAGTTATGAAGCTCCAAAAATCTTATTTTTTTGTTAATGCTGAAAATATTACATGGTCATCTTTGAATGCTCATAACTCGGGTATTTGATGTCGGATCATGGTCATTTTTGGGAAAAAATGAAATTTGCTGGCATGGCCATTTTTAAATGCCAATCTATAATTCTGATCTTAACGAGTCTAAAAAGGTATACCACTCAAAGATCGGACTTATTTTGGCCGAGATATGCAAGTTATGAAGCTCCAAAAATCTTATTTTTTTGTTAATGCTGAAAATATTACATGGACATCTTTGAATGCTCATAACTCGGGTATTTGATGTCGGATAATGGTCATTTTTGGCAAAAAATGAAATTTGCTGGCATGGCCATTTTTAAATGGCAATCTATAATTCTGATCTTAACGAGTCTAAAAAGGTATACCACTCAAAGATCGGACTTATTTTGGCCGAGATATGCAAGTTATGAAGCTCCAAAAATCTTATTTTTTTGTTAATGCTGAAAATATTACATGGTCATCTTTGAATGCTCATAACTCGGGTATTTGATGTCGGATCATGGTCATTTTTGGCAAAAAATGAAATTTGCTGGCATGGCCATTTTTAAATGGCAATCTATAATTCTGATCTTAACGAGTCTAAAAAGGTATACCACTCAAAGATCGGACTTATTTTGGCCGAGATATGCAAGTTATGAAGCTCCAAAAATCTTATTTTTTTGTTAATGCTGAAAATATTACATGGTCATCTTTGAATGCTCATAACTCGGGTATTTGATGTCGGATCATGGTCATTTTTGGCAAAAAATTAAATTTGCTGGCATGGCCATTTTTAAATGGCAATCTATAATTCTGATCTTAACGAGTCTAAAAAGGTATACCACTCAAAGATCGGACTTATTTTGGCCGAGATATGCAAGTTATGAAGCTCCAAAAATCTTATTTTTTTGTTAATGCTGAAAATATTACATGGTCATCTTTGAATGCTCATAACTCGGGTATTTGATGTCGGATCATGGTCATTTTTGGCAAAAAATTAAATTTGCTGGCATGGCCATTTTTAAATGCCAATCTATAATTCTGATCTTAACGAGTCTAAAAAGGTATACCACTCAAAGATCGGACTTATTTTGGCCGAGATATGCAAGTTATGAAGCTCCAAAAATCTTATTTTTTTGTTAATGCTGAAAATATTACATGGTCATCTTTGAATGCTCATAACTCGGGTATTTGATGTCGGATCATGGTCATTTTTGGCAAAAAATTAAATTTGCTGGCATGGCCATTTTTAAATGGCAATCTATAATTCTGATCTTAACGAGTCTAAAAAGGTATACCACTCAAAGATCGGACTTATTTTGGCCGAGATATGCAAGTTATGAAGCTCCAAAAATCTTATTTTTTTGTTAATGCTGAAAATATTACATGGTCATCTTTGAATGCTCATAACTCGGGTATTTGATGTCGGATCATGGTCATTTTTGGCAAAAAATGAAATTTGCTGGCATGGCCATTTTTAAATGGCAATCTATAATTCTGATCTTAACGAGTCTAAAAAGGTATACCACTCAAAGATCGGACTTATTTTGGCCGAGATATGCAAGTTATGAAGCTCCAAAAATCTTATTTTTTTGTTAATGCTGAAAATATTACATGGTCATCTTTGAATGCTCATAACTCGGGTATTTGATGTCGGATCATGGTCATTTTTGGCAAAAAATGAAATTTGCTGGCATGGCCATTTTTAAATGGCAATCTATAATTCTGATCTTAACGAGTCTAAAAAGGTATACCACTCAAAGATCGGACTTATTTTGGCCGAGATATGCAAGTTATGAAGCTCCAAAAATCTTATTTTTTTGTTAATGCTGAAAATATTACATGGTCATCTTTGAATGCTCATAACTCGGGTATTTGATGTCGGATCATGGTCATTTTTGGCAAAAAATTAAATTTGCTGGCATGGCCATTTTTAAATGGCAATCTATAATTCTGATCTTAACGAGTCTAAAAAGGTATACCACTCAAAGATCGGACTTATTTTGGCCGAGATATGCAAGTTATGAAGCTCCAAAAATCTTATTTTTTTGTTAATGCTGAAAATATTACATGGTCATCTTTGAATGCTCATAACTCGGGTATTTGATGTCGGATCATGGTCATTTTTGGCAAAAAATGAAATTTGCTGGCATGGCCATTTTTAAATGGCAATCTATAATTCTGATCTTAACGAGTCTAAAAAGGTATACCACTCAAAGATCGGACTTATTTTGGCCGAGATATGCAAGTTATGAAGCTCCAAAAATCTTATTTTTTTGTTAATGCTGAAAATATTACATGGTCATCTTTGAATGCTCATAACTCGGGTATTTGATGTCGGATCATGGTCATTTTTGGCAAAAAATTAAATTTGCTGGCATGGCCATTTTTAAATGGCAATCTATAATTCTGATCTTAACGAGTCTAAAAAGGTATACCACTCAAAGATCGGACTTATTTTGGCCGAGATATGCAAGTTATGAAGCTCCAAAAATCTTATTTTTTTGTTAATGCTGAAAATATTACATGGTCATCTTTGAATGCTCATAACTCGGGTATTTGATGTCGGATCATGGTCATTTTTGGCAAAAAATGAAATTTGCTGGCATGGCCATTTTTAAATGGCAATCTATAATTCTGATCTTAACGAGTCTAAAAAGGTATACCACTCAAAGATCGGACTTATTTTGGCCGAGATATGCAAGTTATGAAGCTCCAAAAATCTTATTTTTTTGTTAATGCTGAAAATATTACATGGTCATCTTTGAATGCTCATAACTCGGGTATTTGATGTCGGATCATGGTCATTTTTGGCAAAAAATGAAATTTGCTGGCATGGCCATTTTTAAATGGCAATCTATAATTCTGATCTTAACGAGTCTAAAAAGGTATACCACTCAAAGATCGGACTTATTTTGGCCGAGATATGCAAGTTATGAAGCTCCAAAAATCTTATTTTTTTGTTAATGCTGAAAATATTACATGGTCATCTTTGAATGCTCATAACTCGGGTATTTGATGTCGGATCATGGTCATTTTTGGCAAAAAATGAAATTTGCTGGCATGGCCATTTTTAAATGGCAATCTATAATTCTGATCTTAACGAGTCTAAAAAGGTATACCACTCAAAGATCGGACTTATTTTGGCCGAGATATGCAAGTTATGAAGCTCCAAAAATCTTATTTTTTTGTTAATGCTGAAAATATTACATGGTCATCTTTGAATGCTCATAACTCGGGTATTTGATGTCGGATCATGGTCATTTTTGGCAAAAAATGAAATTTGCTGGCATGGCCATTTTTAAATGGCAATCTATAATTCTGATCTTAACGAGTCTAAAAAGGTATACCACTCAAAGATCGGACTTATTTTGGCCGAGATATGCAAGTTATGAAGCTCCAAAAATCTTATTTTTTTGTTAATGCTGAAAATATTACATGGTCATCTTTGAATGCTCATAACTCGGGTATTTGATGTCGGATCATGGTCATTTTTGGGAAAAAATGAAAATATTACATGGTCATCTTTGAATGCTCATAACTCGGGTATTTGATGTCGGATCATGGTCATTTTTGGCAAAAAATGAAATTTGCTGGCATGGCCATTTTTAAATGGCAATCTATAATTCTGATCTTAACGAGTCTAAAAAGGTATACCACTCAAAGATCGGACTTATTTTGGCCGAGATATGCAAGTTATGAAGCTCCAAAAATCTTATTTTTTTGTTAATGCTGAAAATATTACATGGTCATCTTTGAATGCTCATAACTCGGGTATTTGATGTCGGATCATGGTCATTTTTGGCAAAAAATGAAATTTGCTGGCATGGCCATTTTTAAATGGCAATCTATAATTCTGATCTTAACGAGTCTAAAAAGGTATACCACTCAAAGATCGGACTTATTTTGGCCGAGATATGCAAGTTATGAAGCTCCAAAAATCTTATTTTTTTGTTAATGCTGAAAATATTACATGGTCATCTTTGAATGCTCATAACTCGGGTATTTGATGTCGGATCATGGTCATTTTTGGCAAAAAATGAAATTTGCTGGCATGGCCATTTTTAAATGGCAATCTATAATTCTGATCTTAACGAGTCTAAAAAGGTATACCACTCAAAGATCGGACTTATTTTGGCCGAGATATGCAAGTTATGAAGCTCCAAAAATCTTATTTTTTTGTTAATGCTGAAAATATTACATGGTCATCTTTGAATGCTCATAACTCGGGTATTTGATGTCGGATCATGGTCATTTTTGGCAAAAAATGAAATTTGCTGGCATGGCCATTTTTAAATGGCAATCTATAATTCTGATCTTAACGAGTCTAAAAAGGTATACCACTCAAAGATCGGACTTATTTTGGCCGAGATATGCAAGTTATGAAGCTCCAAAAATCTTATTTTTTTGTTAATGCTGAAAATATTACATGGTCATCTTTGAATGCTCATAACTCGGGTATTTGATGTCGGATCATGGTCATTTTTGGCAAAAAATGAAATTTGCTGGCATGGCCATTTTTAAATGGCAATCTATAATTCTGATCTTAACGAGTCTAAAAAGGTATACCACTCAAAGATCGGACTTATTTTGGCCGAGATATGCAAGTTATGAAGCTCCAAAAATCTTATTTTTTTGTTAATGCTGAAAATATTACATGGTCATCTTTGAATGCTCATAACTCGGGTATTTGATGTCGGATCATGGTCATTTTTGGCAAAAAATGAAATTTGCTGGCATGGCCATTTTTAAATGGCAATCTATAATTCTGATCTTAACGAGTCTAAAAAGGTATACCACTCAAAGATCGGACTTATTTTGGCCGAGATATGCAAGTTATGAAGCTCCAAAAATCTTATTTTTTTGTTAATGCTGAAAATATTACATGGTCATCTTTGAATGCTCATAACTCGGGTATTTGATGTCGGATCATGGTCATTTTTGGCAAAAAATGAAATTTGCTGGCATGGCCATTTTTAAATGGCAATCTATAATTCTGATCTTAACGAGTCTAAAAAGGTATACCACTCAAAGATCGGACTTATTTTGGCCGAGATATGCAAGTTATGAAGCTCCAAAAATCTTATTTTTTTGTTAATGCTGAAAATATTACATGGTCATCTTTGAATGCTCATAACTCGGGTATTTGATGTCGGATCATGGTCATTTTTGGCAAAAAATGAAATTTGCTGGCATGGCCATTTTTAAATGGCAATCTATAATTCTGATCTTAACGAGTCTAAAAAGGTATACCACTCAAAGATCGGACTTATTTTGGCCGAGATATGCAAGTTATGAAGCTCCAAAAATCTTATTTTTTTGTTAATGCTGAAAATATTACATGGTCATCTTTGAATGCTCATAACTCGGGTATTTGATGTCGGATCATGGTCATTTTTGGCAAAAAATTAAATTTGCTGGCATGGCCATTTTTAAATGGCAATCTATAATTCTGATCTTAACGAGTCTAAAAAGGTATACCACTCAAAGATCGGACTTATTTTGGCCGAGATATGCAAGTTATGAAGCTCCAAAAATCTTATTTTTTTGTTAATGCTGAAAATATTACATGGTCATCTTTGAATGCTCATAACTCGGGTATTTGATGTCGGATCATGGTCATTTTTGGAAAAAATGAAATTTGCTGGCATGGCCATTTTTAAATGGCAATCTATAATTCTGATCTTAACGAGTCTAAAAAGGTATACCACTCAAAGATCGGACTTATTTTGGCCGAGATATGCAAGTTATGAAGCTCCAAAAATCTTATTTTTTTGTTAATGCTGAAAATATTACATGGTCATCTTTGAATGCTCATAACTCGGGTATTTGATGTCGGATCATGGTCATTTTTGGCAAAAAATGAAATTTGCTGGCATGGCCATTTTTAAATGGCAATCTATAATTCTGATCTTAACGAGTCTAAAAAGGTATACCACTCAAAGATCGGACTTATTTTGGCCGAGATATGCAAGTTATGAAGCTCCAAAAATCTTATTTTTTTGTTAATGCTGAAAATATTACATGGTCATCTTTGAATGCTCATAACTCGGGTATTTGATGTCGGATCATGGTCATTTTTGGCAAAAAATGAAATTTGCTGGCATGGCCATTTTTAAATGGCAATCTATAATTCTGATCTTAACGAGTCTAAAAAGGTATACCACTCAAAGATCGGACTTATTTTGGCCGAGATATGCAAGTTATGAAGCTCCAAAAATCTTATTTTTTTGTTAATGCTGAAAATATTACATGGTCATCTTTGAATGCTCATAACTCGGGTATTTGATGTCGGATCATGGTCATTTTTGGCAAAAAATGAAATTTGCTGGCATGGCCATTTTTAAATGGCAATCTATAATTCTGATCTTAACGAGTCTAAAAAGGTATACCACTCAAAGATCGGACTTATTTTGGCCGAGATATGCAAGTTATGAAGCTCCAAAAATCTTATTTTTTTGTTAATGCTGAAAATATTACATGGTCATCTTTGAATGCTCATAACTCGGGTATTTGATGTTGGATCATGGTCATTTTTGGCAAAAAATGAAATTTGCTGGCATGGCCATTTTTAAATGGCAATCTATAATTCTGATCTTAACGAGTCTAAAAAGGTATACCACTCAAAGATCGGACTTATTTTGGCCGAGATATGCAAGTTATGAAGCTCCAAAAATCTTATTTTTTTGTTAATGCTGAAAATATTACATGGTCATCTTTGAATGCTCATAACTCGGGTATTTGATGTCGGATCATGGTCATTTTTGGCAAAAAATGAAATTTGCTGGCATGGCCATTTTTAAATGGCAATCTATAATTCTGATCTTAACGAGTCTAAAAAGGTATACCACTCAAAGATCGGACTTATTTTGGCCGAGATATGCAAGTTATGAAGCTCCAAAAATCTAATTTTTTTGTTAATGCTGAAAATATTACATGGTCATCTTTGAATGCTCATAACTCGGGTATTTGATGTCGGATCATGGTCATTTTTGGCAAAAAATGAAATTTGCTGGCATGGCCATTTTTAAATGGCAATCTATAATTCTGATCTTAACGAGTCTAAAAAGGTATACCACTCAAAGATCGGACTTATTTTGGCCGAGATATGCAAGTTATGAAGCTCCAAAAATCTTATTTTTTTGTTAATGCTGAAAATATTACATGGTCATCTTTGAATGCTCATAACTCGGGTATTTGATGTCGGATCATGGTCATTTTTGGCAAAAAATGAAATTTGCTGGCATGGCCATTTTTAAATGGCAATCTATAATTCTGATCTTAACGAGTCTAAAAAGGTATACCACTCAAAGATCGGACTTATTTTGGCCGAGATATGCAAGTTATGAAGCTCCAAAAATCTTATTTTTTTGTTAATGCTGAAAATATTACATGGTCATCTTTGAATGCTCATAACTCGGGTATTTGATGTCGGATCATGGTCATTTTTGGCAAAAAATGAAATTTGCTGGCATGGCCATTTTTAAATGGCAATCTATAATTCTGATCTTAACGAGTCTAAAAAGGTATACCACTCAAAGATCGGACTTATTTTGGCCGAGATATGCAAGTTATGAAGCTCCAAAAATCTTATTTTTTTGTTAATGCTGAAAATATTACATGGTCATCTTTGAATGCTCATAACTCGGGTATTTGATGTCGGATCATGGTCATTTTTGGCAAAAAATGAAATTTGCTGGCATGGCCATTTTTAAATGGCAATCTATAATTCTGATCTTAACGAGTCTAAAAAGGTATACCACTCAAAGATCGGACTTATTTTGGCCGAGATATGCAAGTTATGAAGCTCCAAAAATCTTATTTTTTTGTTAATGCTGAAAATATTACATGGTCATCTTTGAATGCTCATAACTCGGGTATTTGATGTCGGATCATGGTCATTTTTGGCAAAAAATGAAATTTGCTGGCATGGCCATTTTTAAATGGCAATCTATAATTCTGATCTTAACGAGTCTAAAAAGGTATACCACTCAAAGATCGGACTTATTTTGGCCGAGATATGCAAGTTATGAAGCTCCAAAAATCTTATTTTTTTGTTAATGCTGAAAATATTACATGGTCATCTTTGAATGCTCATAACTCGGGTATTTGATGTCGGATCATGGTCATTTTTGGCAAAAAATGAAATTTGCTGGCATGGCCATTTTTAAATGGCAATCTATAATTCTGATCTTAACGAGTCTAAAAAGGTATACCACTCAAAGATCGGACTTATTTTGGCCGAGATATGCAAGTTATGAAGCTCCAAAAATCAATTTTTTTTGTTAATGCTGAAAATATTACATGGTCATCTTTGAATGCTCATAACTCGGGTATTTGATGTCGGATCATGGTCATTTTTGGCAAAAAATGAAATTTGCTGGCATGGCCATTTTTAAATGGCAATCTATAATTCTGATCTTAACGAGTCTAAAAAGGTATACCACTCAAAGATCGGACTTATTTTGGCCGAGATATGCAAGTTATGAAGCTCCAAAAATCTTATTTTTTTGTTAATGCTGAAAATATTACATGGTCATCTTTGAATGCTCATAACTCGGGTATTTGATGTCGGATCATGGTCATTTTTGGCAAAAAATGAAATTTGCTGGCATGGCCATTTTTAAATGGCAATCTATAATTCTGATCTTAACGAGTCTAAAAAGGTATACCACTCAAAGATCGGACTTATTTTGGCCGAGATATGCAAGTTATGAAGCTCCAAAAATCTTATTTTTTTGTTAATGCTGAAAATATTACATGGTCATCTTTGAATGCTCATAACTCGGGTATTTGATGTCGGATCATGGTCATTTTTGGCAAAAAATGAAATTTGCTGGCATGGCCATTTTTAAATGGCAATCTATAATTCTGATCTTAACGAGTCTAAAAAGGTATACCACTCAAAGATCGGACTTATTTTGGCCGAGATATGCAAGTTATGAAGCTCCAAAAATCTTATTTTTTTGTTAATGCTGAAAATATTACATGGTCATCTTTGAATGCTCATAACTCGGGTATTTGATGTCGGATCATGGTCATTTTTGGCAAAAAATTAAATTTGCTGGCATGGCCATTTTTAAATGGCAATCTATAATTCTGATCTTAACGAGTCTAAAAAGGTATACCACTCAAAGATCGGACTTATTTTGGCCGAGATATGCAAGTTATGAAGCTCCAAAAATCTTATTTTTTTGTTAATGCTGAAAATATTACATGGTCATCTTTGAATGCTCATAACTCGGGTATTTGATGTCGGATCATGGTCATTTTTGGCAAAAAATTAAATATGCTGGCATGGCCATTTTAAAATGGCAATCTATAATTCTGATCTTAACGAGTCTAAAAAGGTATACCACTCAAAGATCGGACTTATTTTGGCCGAGATATGCAAGTTATGAAGCTCCAAAAATCTTATTTTTTTGTTAATGCTGAAAATATTACATGGTCATCTTTGAATGCTCATAACTCGGGTATTTGATGTCGGATCTTGGTCATTTTTGGCAAAAAATGAAATTTGCTGGCATGGCCATTTTTAAATGGCAATCTATAATTCTGATCTTAACGAGTCTAAAAAGGTATACCACTCAAAGATCGGACTTATTTTGGCCGAGATATGCAAGTTATGAAGCTCCAAAAATCAATTTTTTTGTTAATGCTGAAAATATTACATGGTTATCTTTGAATGCTCATAACTCGGGTATTTGATGTCGGATCATGGTCATTTTTGGCAAAAAATGAAATTTGCTGGCATGGCCATTTTTAAATGGCAATCTATAATTCTGATCTTAACGAGTCTAAAAAG
Source organism: Drosophila maculinotata (assembly GCA_035045305.1). NCBI lineage: Eukaryota > Metazoa > Arthropoda > Insecta > Diptera > Drosophilidae > Drosophila > Drosophila maculinotata. The sequence goes on along the minus strand of JAWNPD010000646.1, from coordinate 24,237 downwards.
GTATACCACTCAAAGATCGGACTTATTTTGGCCGAGATATGCAAGTTATGAAGCTCCAAAAATCTTATTTTTTTTGTTAATGCTGAAAATATTACATGGTCATCTTTGAATGCTCATAACTCGGGTATTTGATGTCGGATCATGGTCATTTTTGGCAAAAAATGAAATTTGCTGGCATGGCCATTTTTAAATGGCAATCTATAATTCTGATCTTAACGAGTCTAAAAAGGTATACCACTCAAAGATCGGACTTATTTTGGCCGAGATATGCAAGTTATGAAGCTCCAAAAATCAATTTTTTTGTTAATGCTGAAAATATTACATGGTTATCTTTGAATGCTCATAACTCGGGTATTTGATGTCGGATCATGGTCATTTTTGGCAAAAAATGAAATTTGCTGGCATGGCCATTTTTAAATGGCAATCTATAATTCTGATCTTAACGAGTCTAAAAAGGTATACCACTCAAAGATCGGACTTATTTTGGCCGAGATATGCAAGTTATGAAGCTCCAAAAATCTAATTTTTTTTTTAATGCTGAAAATATTACATGGTCATCTTTGAATGCTCATAACTCGGGTATTTGATGTCGGATCATGGTCATTTTTGGCAAAAAATGAAATTTTCTGGCATGGCCATTTTTAAATGGCAATCTATAATTCTGATCTTAACGAGTCTAAAAAGGTATACCACTCAAAGATCGGACTTATTTTGGCCGAGATATGCAAGTTATGAAGCTCCAAAAATCTTATTTTTTTGTTAATGCTGAAAATATTACATGGTCATCTTTGAATGCTCATAACTCGGGTATTTGATGTCGGATCATGGTCATTTTTGGCAAAAAATGAAATTTGCTGGCATGGCCATTTTTAAATGGCAATCTATAATTCTGATCTTAACGAGTCTAAAAAGGTATACCACTCAAAGATCGGACTTATTTTGGCCGAGATATGCAAGTTATGAAGCTCCAAAAATCTTATTTTTTTGTTAATGCTGAAAATATTACATGGTCATCTTTGAATGCTCATAACTCGGGTATTTGATGTCGGATCATGGTCATTTTTGGCAAAAAATGAAATTTGCTGGCATGGTCATTTTTAAATGGCAATCTATAATTCTGATCTTAACGAGTCTAAAAAGGTATACCACTCAAAGATCGGACTTATTTTGGCCGAGATATGCAAGTTATGAAGCTCCAAAAATCTTATATTTTTGTTAATGCTGAAAATATTACATGGTCATCTTTGAATGCTCATAACTCGGGTATTTGATGTCGGATCATGGTCATTTTTGGCAAAAAATGAAATTTGCTGGCATGGCCATTTTTAAATGGCAATCTATAATTCTGATCTTAACGAGTCTAAAAAGGTATACAACTCATAGATCGGACTTATTTTGGCCGAGATATGCAAGTTATGAAGCTCCAAAAATCTTATTTTTTTGTTAATGCTGAAAATATTACATGGTCATTTTTGAATGCTCATAACTCGGGTATTTGATGTCGGATCATGGTCATTTTTGGCAAAAAATGAAATTTGCTGGCATGGCCATTTTTAAATGGCAATCTATAATTCTGATCTTAACGAGTCTAAAAAGGTATACCACTCAAAGATAGGACTTGTTTTGGCCGAGATATGCAAGTTAAGAAGCTCCAAAAATCTAATTTTTTTGTTAGTGCTGAAAATATTACATGGTCATCTTTGAATGCTCATAACTCGGGTATTTGATGTCGGATAATGGTCATTTTTGGCAAAAAATTAAATTTTCTGGCATGGCCATTTTTAAGTGGCAATCTATAATTCTGATCTTAACGAGTCTAAAAAGGTATACCACTCAAAGATCGGACTTATTTTGGCCGAGATATGCAAGTTATGAAGCTCCAAAAATCTTATTTTTTTGTTAATGCTCAATATTACATGGTCATCTTTGAATGCTCATAGCTCGGGTATTTGATGTCGGATCATGGTCATTTTTGGCAAGAAATGAAATTTGCTGGCATGGCCATTTTTAAATGGCAATCTATAGATTCTGATCTTAACGAGTCTAAAAAGGTATACCACTCAAAGATCGGACTTATTTTGGCCGAGATATGCAAGTTATGAAGCTCCAAAAATCTTATTTTTTTGTTAATGCTGAAAATATTTTATTTTCATTTTTGAATGAAAATAACTCGGATATTTGATGTCGGATCATGGTCATTTTTGGCAAAAAATTAAATAAGCTGGCATGGCCATTTTTAAATGGCAATCTATAATTCTGATCTTAACGAGTCTAAAAAGGTATACCACTCAAAGATCGGACTTATTTTGGCCGAGAATTGCAAGTTATGAAGCTCCAAAAATCTTATTTTTTTGTTAATGCTGAAAATATTACATGGTCATCTTTGAATGCTCATAACTCAGGTATTTGATGTCGGATCATGGTCATTTTTGGCATAAAATTAAATTTGCTGGCATGGCCATTTTTAAATGGCAATCTATAATTCTGATCTTAACGAGTCTAAAAAGGTATACCACTCAAAGATCGGACTTATTTTGGCCGAGATATGCAAGTTATGAAGCTCCAAAAATCTTATTTTTTTGGTAATGCTGAAAATATTACATGGTCATCTTTGAATGCTCATAACTCGGGTATTTGATGTCGGATCATGGTCATTTTTGGCAAAAAATGAAATATGCTGGCATGGCCATTTTAAAATGGCAATCTATAATTCTGATCTTAACGAGTCTAAAAAGGTATACCACTCAAAGATCGGACTTATTTTGGCCGAGATATGCAAGTTATGAAGCTCCAAAAATCTGATTTTTTTTGTTAATGCTGAAAATATTACATGGTCATCTTTGAATGCTCATAACTCGGGTATTTGATGTCGGATCATGGTCATTTTTGGCAAAAAATGCAATTTGCTGGCATGGCCATTTTTAAATGGGAATCTATAATTCTGATCTTAACGAGTCTAAAAAGGTATACCACTCAAAGATCGGACTTATTTTGGCCGAGATATGCAAGTTATGAAGCTCCAAAAATCTAATTTTTTTGTTAATGCTGAAAATATTACATGGTCATCTTTGAATGCTCATAACTCGGGTATTTGATGTCGGATCATGGTCATTTTTGGCAAAAAATGAAATTTTCTGGCATGGCCATTTTTAAATGGCAATCTATAATTCTGATCTTAACGAGTCTAAAAAGGTATACCACTCAAAGATCGGACTTATTTTGGCCGAGATATGCAAGTTATGAAGCTCCAAAAATCTAATTTTTTTGTTTATGCTGAAAATATTACATGGTCATCTTTGAATGCTCATAACTCGGGTATTTGATGTCGGCTCATGGTCATTTTTGGCAAAAAATTAAATTTTCTGGCATGGCCATTTTTAAATGGCAATCTATAATTCTGATCTTAACGAGTCTAAAAAGGTATACCACTCAAAGATCGGACTTATTTTGGCCGAGATATGCAAGTTATGAAGCTCCAAAAATCTTATTTTTTTGTTAATGCTGAAAATATAACATGGTCATTTTTGAATGCAAATAACTCGGGTATTTGATGTCGGATCATGGTCATTTTTGGCAAAAAATTAAATTTTCTGGCATGGCCATTTTTAAATGGCAATCTATAATTCTGATCTTAACGAGTCTAAAAAGGTATACCACTCAAAGATCGGACTTATTTTGGCCGAGATATGCAAGTTATGAAGCTCCAAAAATCTTATTTTTTTGTTAATGCTGAAAATATTACATGGTCATCTTTGAATGCACATAACTCGGGTATTTGATGTCGGATCATGGTCATTTTTGGCAAAAAATTAAATTTTCTGGCATGGCCATTTTTAAATGGCAATCTATAATTCTGATCTTAACGAGTCTAAAAAGGTATACCACTCAAAGATCGGACTTATTTTGGCCGAGATATGCAAGTTATGAAGCTCCAAAAATCTTATTTTTTTGTTAATGCTGAAAATATTACATGGTCATCTTTGAATGCTCATAACTCGGGTATTTGATGTCGGATCATGGTCATTTTTGGCAAAAAATTAAATTTGCTGGCATGGCCATTTTTAAATGGCAATCTATAATTCTGATCTTAACGAGTCTAAAAAGGTATACCACTCAAAGATCGGACTTATTTTGGCCGAGATATGCAAGTTATGAAGCTCCAAAAATCTTATTTTTTTGTTAATGCTGAAAATATTACATGGTCATCTTTGAATGCTCATAACTCGGGTATTTGATGTCGGATCATGGTCATTTTTGGCAAAAAATTAAATTTGCTGGCATGGCCATTTTTAAATGGCAATCTATAATTCTGATCTTAACGAGTCTAAAAAGGTATACCACTCAAAGATCGGACTTATTTTGGCCGAGATATGCAAGTTATGAAGCTCCAAAAATCTTATTTTTTTGTTAATGCTGAAAATATTACATGGTCATCTTTGAATGCTCATAACTCGGGTATTTGATGTCGGATCATGGTCATTTTTGGCAAAAAATGAAATTTGCTGGCATGGCCATTTTTAAATGGCAATCTATAATTCTGATCTTAACGAGTCTAAAAAGGTATACCACTCAAAGATCGGACTTATTTTGGCCGAGATATGCAAGTTATGAAGCTCCAAAAATCTTATTTTTTTGTTAATGCTGAAAATATTACATGGTCATCTTTGAATGCTCATAACTCGGGTATTTGATGTCGGATCATGGTCATTTTTGGCAAAAAATGAAATTTGCTGGCATGGCCATTTTTAAATGGCAATCTATAATTCTGATCTTAACGAGTCTAAAAAGGTATACCACTCAAAGATCGGACTTATTTTGGCCGAGATATGCAAGTTATGAAGCTCCAAAAATCTTATTTTTTGTTAATGCTGAAAATATTACATGGTCATCTTTGAATGCTCATAACTCGGGTATTTGATGTCGGATCATGGTCATTTTTGGCAAAAAATGAAATTTGCTGGCATGGCCATTTTAAAATGGCAATCTATAATTCTGATCTTAACGAGTCTAAAAAGGTATACCACTCAAAGATCGGACTTATTTTGGCCGAGATATGCAAGTTATGAAGCTCCAAAAATCTAATTTTTTTGTTAATGCTGAAAATATTACATGGTCATCTTTGAATGCTCATAACTCGGGTATTTGATGTCGGATCATGGTCATTTTTGGCAAAAAATGAAATTTGCTGGCATGGCCATTTATAAATGGCAATCTATAATTCTGATCTTAACGAGTCTAAAAAGGTATACCACTCAAAGATCGGACTTATTTTGGCCGAGATATGCAAGTTATGAAGCTCCAAAAATCTAATTTTTTTGTTAATGCTGAAAATATTACATGGTCATCTTTGAATGCTCATAACTCGGGTATTTGATGTCGGATCATGGTCATTTTTGGCAAAAAATGAAATTTTCTGGCATGGCCATTTTTAAATGGCAATCTATAATTCTGATCTTAACGAGTCTAAAAAGGTATACCACTCAAAGATCGGACTTATTTTGGCCGAGATATGCAAGTTATGAAGCTCCAAAAATCTTATTTTTTTGTTAATGCTGAAAATATTACATGGTCATCTTTGAATGCTCATAACTCGGGTATTTGATGTCGGATCATGGTCATTTTTGGCAAAAAATGAAATTTGCTGGCATGGCCATTTTTAAATGGCAATCTATAATTCTGATCTTAACGAGTCTAAAAAGGTATACCACTCAAAGATCGGACTTATTTTGGCCGAGATATGCAAGTTATGAAGCTCCAAAAATCTTATTTTTTTGTTAATGCTGAAAATATTACATGGTCATCTTTGAATGCTCATAACTCGGGTATTTGATGTCGGATCATGGTCATTTTTGGCAAAAAATGAAATTTGCTGGCATGGCCATTTTTAAATGGCAATCTATAATTCTGATCTTAACGAGTCTAAAAAGGTATACCACTCAAAGATCGGACTTATTTTGGCCGAGATATGCAAGTTATGAAGCTCCAAAAATCTTATATTTTTGTTAATGCTGAAAATATTACATGGTCATCTTTGAATGCTCATAACTCGGGTATTTGATGTCGGATCATGGTCATTTTTGGCAAAAAATGAAATTTGCTGGCATGGCCATTTTTAAATGGCAATCTATAATTCTGATCTTAACGAGTCTAAAAAGGTATACCACTCAAAGATCGGACTTATTTTGGCCGAGATATGCAAGTTATGAAGCTCCAAAAATCTTATTTTTTTGTTAATGCTGAAAATATTACATGGTCATCTTTGAATGCTCATAACTCGGGTATTTGATGTCGGATCATGGTCATTTTTGGCAAAAAATGAAATTTGCTGGCATGGCCATTTTTAAATGGCAATCTATAATTCTGATCTTAACGAGTCTAAAAAGGTATACCACTCAAAGATCGGACTTATTTTGGCCGAGATATGCAAGTTATGAAGCTCCAAAAATCTAATTTTTTTGTTAATGCTGAAAATATTACATGGTCATCTTTGAATGCTCATAACTCGGGTATTTGATGTCGGATCATGGTCATTTTTGGCAAAAAATTAAATTTTCTGGCATGGCCATTTTTAAATGGCAATCTATAATTCTGATCTTAACGAGTCTAAAAAGGTATACCACTCAAAGATCGGACTTATTTTGGCCGAGATATGCAAGTTATGAAGCTCCAAAAATCTTATTTTTTTGTTAATGCTCAAAATATTACATGGTCATCTTTGAATGCTCATAGCTCGGGTATTTGATGTCGGATCATGGTCATTTTTGGCAAAAAATGAAATTTGCTGGCATGGCCATTTTTAAATGGCAATCTATAATTCTGATCTTAACGAGTCTAAAAAGGTATACCACTCAAAGATCGGACTTATTTTGGCCGAGATATGCAAGTTATGAAGCTCCAAAAATCTTATTTTTTTGTTAATGCTGAAAATATTTCATGGTCATCTTTGAATGCTCATAACTCGGGTATTTGATGTCGGATCATGGTCATTTTTGGCAAAAAATTAAATAAGCTGGCATGGCCATTTTTAAATGGCAATCTATAATTCTGATCTTAACGAGTCTAAAAAGGTATACCACTCAAAGATCGGACTTATTTTGGCCGAGAATATGCAAGTTATGAAGCTCCAAAAATCTTATTTTTTTGTTAATGCTGAAAATATTACATGGTCATCTTTGAATGCTCATAACTCGGGTATTTGATGTCGGATCATGGTCATTTTTGGCAAAAAATGAAATTTGCTGGCATGGCCATTTTTAAATGGCAATCTATAATTCTGATCTTAACGAGTCTAAAAAGGTATACCACTCAAAGATCGGACTTATTTTGGCCGAGATATGCAAGTTATGAAGCTCCAAAAATCTTATTTTTTTGTTAATGCTGAAAATATTACATGGTCATCTTTGAATGCTCATAACTCGGGTATTTGATGTCGGATCATGGTCATTTTTGGCAAAAAATGAAATTTGCTGGCATGGCCATTTTTAAATGGCAATCTATAATTCTGATCTTAACGAGTCTAAAAGGTATACCACTCAAAGATCGGACTTATTTTGGCCGAGATATGCAAGTTATGAAGCTCCAAAAATCTTATTTTTTGTTAATGCTGAAAATATTACATGGTCATCTTTGAATGCTCATAACTCGGGTATTTGATGTCGGATCATGGTCATTTTTGGCAAAAAATGCAATTTGCTGGCATGGCCATTTTTAAATGGCAATCTATAATTCTGATCTTAACGAGTCTAAAAAGGTATACCACTCAAAGATCGGACTTATTTTGGCCGAGATATGCAAGTTATGAAGCTCCAAAAATCTAATTTTTTTGTTAATGCTGAAAATATTACATGGTCATCTTTGAATGCTCATAACTCGGGTATTTGATGTCGGATCATGGTCATTTTTGGCAAAAAATGAAATTTGCTGGCATGGCCATTTTTAAATGGCAATCTATAATTCTGATCTTAACGAGTCTAAAAAGGTATACCACTCAAAGATCGGACTTATTTTGGCCGAGATATGCAAGTTATGAAGCTCCAAAAATCTAATTTTTTTGTTAATGCTGAAAATATTACATGGTCATCTTTGAATGCTCATAACTCGGGTATTTGATGTCGGATCATGGTCATTTTTGGCAAAAAATTAAATTTTCTGGCATGGCCATTTTTAAATGGCAATCTATAATTCTGATCTTAACGAGTCTAAAAAGGTATACCACTCAAAGATCGGACTTATTTTGGCCGAGATATGCAAGTTATGAAGCTCCAAAAATCTTATTTTTTTGTTAATGCTGAAAATATAACATGGTCATCTTTGAATGCTCATAACTCGGGTATTTGATGTCGGATCATGGTCATTTTTGGCAAAAAATGAAATTTGCTGGCATCGCCATTTTTAAATGGCAATCTATAATTCTGATCTTAACGAGTCTAAAAAGGTATACCACTCAAAGATCGGACTTATTTTGGCCGAGATATGCAAGTTATGAAGCTCCAAAAATCTTATTTTTTTGTTAATGCTGAAAATATTACATGGTCATCTTTGAATGCTCATAACTCGGGTATTTGATGTCGGATCATGGTCATTTTTGGCATAAAATTAAATTTGCTGACATGGCCATTTTTAAATGGCAATCTATAATTCTGATCTTAACGAGTCTAAAAAGGTATACCACTCAAAGATCGGACTTATTTTGGCCGAGATATGCAAGTTATGAAGCTCCAAAAATCTAATTTTTTTGTTAATGCTGAAAATATTACATGGTCATCTTTGAATGCTCATAACTCGGGTATTTGATGTCGGATCATGGTCATTTTTGGCAAAAAATGAAATTTTCTGGCATGGCCATTTTTAAATGGCAATCTTTAATTCTGATCTTAACGAGTCTAAAAAGGTATACCACTCAAAGATCGGACTTATTTTGGCCGAGATATGCAAGTTATGAAGCTCCAAAAATCTAATTTTTTTGTTTATGCTGAAAATATTACATGGTCATCTTTGAATGCTAATAACTCGGGTATTTGATGTCGGATCATGGTCATTTTTGGCAAAAAATTAAATTTTCTGGCATGGCCATTTTTAAATGGCAATCTATAATTCTGATCTTAACGAGTCTAAAAAGGTATACCACTCAAAGATCGGACTTATTTTGGCCGAGATATGCAAGTTATGAAGCTCCAAAAATCTTATTTTTTTGTTAATGCTGAAAATATTACATGGTCATCTTTGAATGCTCATAACTCGGGTATTTGATGTCGGATCATGGTCATTTTTGGCAAAAAATGAAATTTGCTGGCATGGCCATTTTTAAATGGCAATCTATAATTCTGATCTTAACGAGTCTAAAAAGGTATACCACTCAAAGATCGGACTTATTTTGGCCGAGATATGCAAGTTATGAAGCTCCAAAAATCTAATTTTTTTGTTAATGCTGAAAATATTACATGGTCATCTTTGAATGCTCATAACTCGGGTATTTGATGTCGGATCATGGTCATTTTTGGCAAAAAATTAAATTTGCTGGCATGGCCATTTTTAAATGGCAATCTATAATTCCGATCTTAACGAGTCTAAAAAGGTATACCACTCAAAGATCGGACTTATTTTGGCCGAGATATGCAAGTTATGAAGCTCCAAAAATCTTATTTTTTTGTTAATGCTGAAAATATTACATGGTCATCTTTGAATGCTCATAACTCGGGTATTTGATGTCGGATCATGGTCATTTTTGGCAAAAAATGAAATTTGCTGGCATGGCCATTTTTAAATGGCAATCTATAATTCTGATCTTAACGAGTCTAAAAAGGTATACCACTCAAAGATCGGACTTATTTTGGCCGAGATATGCAAGTTATGAAGCTCCAAAAATCTTATTTTTTTGTTAATGCTGAAAATATTACATGGTCATCTTTGAATGCTCATAACTCTGGTATTTGATGTCGGATCATGGTCATTTTTGGCAAAAAATGAAATTTGCTGGCATGGCCATTTTTAAATGGCAATCTATAATTCTGATCTTAACGAGTCTAAAAAGGTATACCACTCAAAGATCGGACTTATTTTGGCCGAGATATGCAAGTTATGAAGCTCCAAAAATCTTATTTTTTTGTTAATGCTGAAAATATTACATGGTCATCTTTGAATGCTCATAACTCGGGTATTTGATGTCGGATCATGGTCATTTTTGGCAAAAAATGAAATTTGCTGGCATGGCCATTTTTAAATGGCAATCTATAATTCTGATCTTAACGAGTCTAAAAAGGTATACCACTCAAAGATCGGACTTATTTTGGCCGAGATATGCAAGTTATGAAGCTCCAAAAATCTTATTTTTTTGTTAATGCTGAAAATATTACATGGTTATCTTTGAATGCTCATAACTCGGGTATTTGATGTCGGATCATGGTCATTTTTGGCAAAAAATGAAATTTTCTGGCATGGCCATTTTTAAATGGCAATCTATAATTCCGATCTTAACGAGTCTAAAAAGGTATACCACTCAAAGATCGGACTTATTTTGGCCGAGATATGCAAGTTATGAAGCTCCAAAAATCTTATTTTTTTGTTAATGCTGAAAATATTACATGGTCATCTTTGAATGCTCATAACTCGGGTATTTGATGTCGGATCATAGTCATTTTTGGCAAAAAATGAAATTTGCTGGCATGGCCATTTTTAAATGGCAATCTATAATTCTGATCTTAACGAGTCTAAAAAGGTATACCACTCAAAGATCGGACTTATTTTGGCCGAGATATGCAAGTCATGAAGCTCCAAAAATCTTATTTTTTTGTTAATGCTGAAAATATTACATGGTCATCTTTGAATGCTCATAACTCGGGTATTTGATGTCGGATCATGGTCATTTTTGTAGAAAAAAATGAAATTTGCTGGCATGGCCATTTTTAAATGGCAATCTATAATTCTGATCTTAACGAGTCTAAAAAGGTATACCACTCAAAGATCGGACTTATTTTGGCCGAGATATGCAAGTTATGAAGCTCCAAAAATCTTATTTTTTTGTTAATGCTGAAAATATTACATGGTCATCTTTGAATGCTCATAACTCGGGTATTTGATGTCGGATCATGGTCATTTTTGGCAAAAAATGAAATTTGCTGGCATGGCCATTTTTAAATGGCAATCTATAATTCTGATCTTAACGAGTCTAAAAAGGTATACCACTCAAAGATCGGACTTATTTTGGCCGAGATATGCAAGTTATGAAGCTCCAAAAATCTAATTTTTTTGTTAATGCTGAAAATATTACATGGTCATCTTTGAATGCTCATAACTCCGGTATTTGATGTCGGATCATGGTCATTTTTGGCAAAAAATTAAATTTGCTGGCATGGCCATTTTTAAATGGCAATCTATAATTCTGATCTTAACGAGTCTAAAAAGGTATACCACTCAAAGATCGGACTTATTTTGGCCGAGATATGCAAGTTATGAAGCTCCAAAAATCTTATTTTTTTGTTAATGCTGAAAATATTACATGGTCATCTTTGAATGCTCATAACTCGGGTATTTGATGTCGGATCATGGTCATTTTTGGCAAAAAATGAAATTTTCTGGCATGGCCATTTTTAAATGGCAATCTATAATTCTGATCTTAACGAGTCTAAAAAGGTATACCACTCAAAGATCGGACTTATTTTGGCCGAGATATGCAAGTTATGAAGCTCCAAAAATCTTATTTTTTTGTTAATGCTGAAAATATTACATGGTCATCTTTGAATGCTCATAACTCGGGTATTTGATGTCGGATCATGGTCATTTTTGGCAAAAAATGAAATTTGCTGGCATGGCCATTTTTAAATGGCAATCTATAATTCTGATCTTAACGAGTCTAAAAAGGTATACCACTCAAAGATCGGACTTATTTTGGCCGAGATATGCAAGTTATGAAGCTCCAAAAATCTTATTTTTTTGTTAATGCTGAAAATATTACATGGTCATCTTTGAATGCTCATAACTCGGGTATTTGATGTCGGATCATGGTCATTTTTGGCAAAAAATGAAATTTGCTGGCATGGCCATTTTTAAATGGCAATCTATAATTCTGATCTTAACGAGTCTAAAAAGGTATACCACTCAAAGATCGGACTTATTTTGGCCGAGATATGCAAGTTATGAAGCTCCAAAAATCTTATTTTTTTGTTAATGCTGAAAATATTACATGGTCATCTTTGAATGCTCATAACTCGGGTATTTGATGTCGGATCATGGTCATTTTTGGCAAAAAATGAAATTTGCTGGCATGGCCATTTTTAAATGGCAATCTATAATTCTGATCTTAACGAGTCTAAAAAGGTATACCACTCAAAGATCGGACTTATTTTGGCCGAGATATGCAAGTTATGAAGCTCCAAAAATCTTATTTTTTTGTTAATGCTGAAAATATTACATGGTCATCTTTGAATGCTCATAACTCGGGTATTTGATGTCGGATCATGGTCATTTTTGGCAAAAAATGAAATTTGCTGGCATGGCCATTTTTAAATGGCAATCTATAATTCTGATCTTAACGAGTCTAAAAAGGTATACCACTCAAAGATCGGACTTATTTTGGCCGAGATATGCAAGTTATGAAGCTCCAAAAATCTTATTTTTTTGTTAATGCTGAAAATATTACATGGTCATCTTTGAATGCTCATAACTCGGGTATTTGATGTCGGATCATGGTCATTTTTGGCAAAAAATGAAATTTGCTGGCATGGCCATTTTTAAATGGCAATCTATAATTCTGATCTTAACGAGTCTAAAAAGGTATACCACTCAAAGATCGGACTTATTTTGGCCGAGATATGCAAGTTATGAAGCTCCAAAAATCTTATTTTTTTGTTAATGCTGAAAATATTACATGGTCATCTTTGAATGCTCATAACTCGGGTATTTGATGTCGGATCATGGTCATTTTTGGCAAAAAATGAAATTTGCTGGCATGGCCATTTTTAAATGGCAATCTATAATTCTGATCTTAACGAGTCTAAAAAGGTATACCACTCAAAGATCGGACTTATTTTGGCCGAGATATGCAAGTTATGAAGCTCCAAAAATCTTATTTTTTTGTTAATGCTGAAAATATTACATGGTCATCTTTGAATGCTCATAACTCGGGTATTTGATGTCGGATCATGGTCATTTTTGGCAAAAAATGAAATTTGCTGGCATGGCCATTTTTAAATGGCAATCTATAATTCTGATCTTAACGAGTCTAAAAAGGTATACCACTCAAAGATCGGACTTATTTTGGCCGAGATATGCAAGTTATGAAGCTCCAAAAATCTTATTTTTTTGTTAATGCTGAAAATATTACATGGTCATCTTTGAATGCTCATAACTCGGGTATTTGATGTCGGATCATGGTCATTTTTGGCAAAAAATGAAATTTGCTGGCATGGCCATTTTTAAATGGCAATCTATAATTCTGATCTTAACGAGTCTAAAAAGGTATACCACTCAAAGATCGGACTTATTTTGGCCGAGATATGCAAGTTATGAAGCTCCAAAAATCTTATTTTTTTGTTAATGCTGAAAATATTACATGGTCATCTTTGAATGCTCATAACTCGGGTATTTGATGTCGGATCATGGTCATTTTTGGCAAAAAAATGAAATTTGCTGGCATGGCCATTTTTAAATGGCAATCTATAATTCTGATCTTAACGAGTCTAAAAAGGTATACCACTCAAAGATCGGACTTATTTTGGCCGAGATATGCAAGTTATGAAGCTCCAAAAATCTTATTTTTTTGTTAATGCTGAAAATATTACATGGTCATCTTTGAATGCTCATAACTCGGGTATTTGATGTCGGATCATGGTCATTTTTGGCAAAAAATGAAATTTGCTGGCATGGCCATTTTTAAATGGCAATCTATAATTCTGATCTTAACGAGTCTAAAAAGGTATACCACTCAAAGATCGGACTTATTTTGGCCGAGATATGCAAGCTATGAAGTTCCAAAAATCTAATTTTTTTGTTAATGCTGAAAATATTACATGGTCATCTTTGAATGCTCATAACTCCGGTATTTGATGTCGGATCATGGTCATTTTTGGCAAAAAATGAAATTTTGCTGGCATGGCCATTTTTAAATGGCAATCTATAATTCTGATCTTAACGAGTCTAAAAAGGTATACCACTCAAAGATCGGACTTATTTTGGCCGAGATATGCAAGTTATGAAGCTCCAAAAATCTTATTTTTTTGTTAATGCTGAAAATATTACATGGTCATCTTTGAATGCTCATAACTCGGGTATTTGATGTCGGATCATGGTCATTTTTGGCAAAAAATGAAATTTTCTGGCATGGCCATTTTTAAATGGCAATCTATAATTCTGATCTTAACGAGTCTAAAAAGGTATACCACTCAAAGATCGGACTTATTTTGGCCGAGATATGCAAGTTATGAAGCTCCAAAAATCTTATTTTTTTGTTAATGCTGAAAATATTACATGGTCATTTTTGAATGCTCATAACTCGGGTATTTGATGTCGGATCATGGTCATTTTTGCCAAAAAATGAAATTAGCTGGCATGACCATTTTTAAATGGCAATCTATAATTCTGATCTTAACGAGTCTAAAAAGGTATACCACTCAAAGATCGGACCTATTTTGGCCGAGATATGCAAGTTATGAACCTCCAAAAATCTTATTTTTTTGTTAATGCTGAAAATATTACATGTCATCTTTGAATGCTCATAGCTCGGGTATTTGATGTCGGATCATGGTCATTTTTGGCAAAAAATTAAATTTGCTGGCATGGCCATTTTTAAATGGCAATCTATAATTCTGATCTTAACGAGTCTAAAAAGGTATACCACTCAAAGATCGGACTTATTTTGGCCGAGATATGCAAGTTATGAAGCTCCAAAAATCTTATTTTTTTGTTAATGCTGAAAATATTACATGGTCATTTTTGAATGCTCATAACTCGGGTATTTGATGTCGGATCATGGTCATTTTTGGCAAAAAATTAAATTTGCTGGCATGACCATTTTTAAATGGCAATCTATAATTCTGATCTTAACGAGTCTAAAAAGGTATACCACTCAAAGATCGGACTTATTTTGGCAGAGATATGCAAGTTATGAAGCTCCAAAAATCGATATTTTTTTGTTAATGCTGAAAATATTGCATGGTCATCTTTGAATGCTCATAACTCGGGTATTTGATGTCGGATCATGGTCATTTTTGGCAAAAAATGAAATTTTCTGGCATGGCTATTTTTAAATGGCAATCTATAATTCTGATCTTAACGAGTCTAAAAAGGTATACCACTCAAAGATCGGACTTATTTTGGGCGAGATATGCAAGTTATGAAGCTCCAAAAATCTTATTTTTTTGTTAATGCTGAAAATATTACATGGTCATCTTTGAATGCTCATAACTCGGGTATTTGATGTCGGATCATGGTCATTTTTGGCAAAAAATGAAATTAGCTGGCATTCCCATTTTTAAATGGCAATCTATAATTCTGATCTTAACGAGTCTAAAAAGGTATACCACTCAAAGATCGGACCTATTTTGGCCGAGATATGCAAGTTATGAAGCTCCAAAAATCTTATTTTTTTGTTAATGCTGAAAATATTACATGGTCATTTTTGAATGCTCATAACTTGGGTATTTGATGTCGGATCATGGTCATTTTTGGCAAAAAATGAAATTTTCTGGCATGGCCATTTTTAAATGGCAATCTATAATTCTGATCTTAACGAGTCTAAAAAGGTATACCACTCAAAGAGCGGACCTATTTTGGCCGAGATATGCAAGTTATGAAGCTCCAAAAATCTTATTTTTTTGTTAATGCTGAAAATATTACATGGTCATCTTTGAATGCTCATAACTCGGGTATTTGATGTCGGATCATGGTAATTTTTAGCAAAAAATTCAATTTGCTGGCATGGCCATTTTTAAATGGCAATCTATAATTCTGATCTTAACGAGTCTAAAAAGGTATACCACTCAAAGATCGGACTTATTTTGGCCGAGATATGCAAGTTATGAAGCTCCAAAAATCTTATTTTTTTGTTAATGCTGAAAATATTACATGGTCATCTTTGAATGCTCATAACTTGGGTATTTGATGTCGGATCATGGTCATTTTTGGCAAAAAATGAAATTTGCTGGCATGGCCATTTTTAAATGGCAATCTATAATTCTGATCTTAACGAGTCTAAAAAGGTATACCACTCAAAGATCGGACTTATTTTGGCCGAGATATGCAAGTTATGAAGCTCCAAAAATCTTATTTTTTTGTTAATGCTGAAAATATTACATGGTTATCTTTGAATGCTCATAACTCGGGTATTTGATGTCGGATCATGGTCATTTTTGGCAAAAAATGAAATTTTCTGGCATGGCCATTTTTAAATGCCAATCTATAATTCTGATCTTAACGAGTCTAAAAAGGTATACCACTCAAAGATCGGACTTATTTTGGCTGAGATATGCAAGTTATGAAGCTCCAAAAATCTTATTTTTTTGTTAATGCTGAAAATATTACATGGTCATCTTTGAATGCTCATAACTCGGGTATTTGATGTCGGATCATGGTCATTTTTGGCAAAAAATGAAATTTGCTGGCATGGCCATTTTTAAATGGCAATCTATAATTCTGATCTTAACGAGTCTAAAAAGGTATACCACTCAAAGATCGGACTTATTTTGGCCGAGATATGCAAGTTATGAAGCTCCAAAAATCTTATTTTTTTGTTAATGCTGAAAATATTACATGGTCATCTTTGAATGCTCATAACTCGGGTATTTGATGTCGGATCATGGTCATTTTTGGCACAAAATGAAATTTGCTGGCATGGCCATTTTTAAATGGCAATCTATAATTCTGATCTTAACGAGTCTAAAAAGGTATACCACTCAAAGATCGGACTTATTTTGGCCGAGATATGCAAGTTATGAAGCTCCAAAAATCTTATTTTTTTGTTAATGCTGAAAATATTACATGGTCATCTTTGAATGCTCATAACTCGGGTATTTGATGTCGGATCATGGTCATTTTTGGCAAAAAATGAAATTTGCTGGCATGGTCATTTTTAAATGGCAATCTATAATTCTGATCTTAACGAGTCTAAAAAGGTATACCACTCAAAGATCGGACTTATTTTGGCCGAGATATGCAAGTTATGAAGCTCCAAAAATCTTATTTTTTTGTTAATGCTGAAAATATTACATGGTCATCTTTGAATGCTCATAACTCGGGTATTTGATGTCGGATCATAGTCATTTTTGGCAAAAAATGAAATTTGCTGGCATGGCCATTTTTAAATGCCTATCTATAATTCTGATCTTAACGAGTCTAAAAAGGTATACCACTCAAAGATCGGACTTATTTTGGCTGAGATATGCAAGTTATGAAGCTCCAAAAATCTTATTTTTTTGTTAATGCTGAAAATATTACATGGTCATCTTTGAATGCTCATAACTCGGGTATTTGATGTCGGATCATGGTCATTTTTGGCAAAAAATGAAATTTGCTGGCATGGCCATTTTTAAATGGCAATCTATAATTCTGATCTTAACGAGTCTAAAACGGTATACCACTCAAAGATCGGACTTATTTTGGCCGAGATATGCAAGTTATGAAGCTCCAAAAATCTTATTTTTTTGTTAATGCTGAAAATATTACATGGTCATCTTTGAATGCTCATAACTCGGGTATTTGATGTCGGATCATGGTCATTTTTGGCAAAAAATGAAATTTGCTGGCATGGTCATTTTTAAATGGCAATCTATAATTCTGATCTTAACGAGTCTAAAAAGGTATACCACTCAAAGATCGGACTTATTTTGGCCGAGATATGCAAGTTATGAAGCTCCAAAAATCTTATTTTTTTGTTAATGCTGAAAATATTACATGGTCATTTTTGAATGCTCATAACTCGGGTATTTGATGTCGGATCATGGTCATTTTTGGCACAAAATGAAATTTGCTGGCATGGCCATTTTTAAATGGCAATCTATAATTATGATCTTAACGAGTCTAAAAAGGTATACCACTCAAAGATCGGACTTATTTTGGCCGAGATATGCAAGTTATGAAGCTCCAAAAATCTTATTTTTTTGTTAATGCTGAAAATATTACATGGTCATCTTTGAATGCTCATAACTCGGGTATTTGATGTCGGATCATGGTCATTTTTGGCAAAAAATGAAATTTGCTGGCATGGTCATTTTTAAATGGCAATCTATAATTCTGATCTTAACGAGTCTAAAAAGGTATACCACTCAAAGATCGGACTTATTTTGGCCGAGATATGCAAGTTATGAAGCTCCAAAAATCTTATTTTTTTGTTAATGCTGAAAATATTACATGGTCATCTTTGAATGCTCATAACTCGGGTATTTGATGTCGGATCATGGTCATTTTTGGCAAAAAATGAAATTTGCTGGCATGGCCATTTTTAAATGGCAATCTATAATTCTGATCTTAACGAGTCTAAAAAGGTATACCACTCAAAGATCGGACTTATTTTGGCTGAGATATGCAAGTTATGAAGCTCCAAAAATCTTATTTTTTTGTTAATGCTGAAAATATTACATGGTCATCTTTGAATGCTCATAACTCGGGTATTTGATGTCGGATCATGGTCATTTTTGGCAAAAAATGAAATTTGCTGGCATGGCCATTTTTAAATGGCAATCTATAATTCTGATCTTAACGAGTCTAAAAAGGTATACCACTCAAAGATCGGACTTATTTTGGCCGAGATATGCAAGTTATGAAGCTCCAAAAATCTTATTTTTTTGTTAATGCTGAAAATATTACATGGTCATCTTTGAATGCTCATAACTCGGGTATTTGATGTCGGATCATGGTCATTTTTGGCAAAAAATGAAATTTGCTGGCATGGTCATTTTTAAATGGCAATCTATAATTTTGATCTTAACGAGTCTAAAAAGGTATACCACTCAAAGATCGGACTTATTTTGGCCGAGATATGCAAGTTATGAAGCTCCAAAAATCTTATTTTTTTGTTAATGCTGAAAATATTACATGGTCATCTTTGAATGCTCATAACTCGGGTATTTGATGTCGGATCATAGTCATTTTTGGCAAAAAATGAAATTTGCTGGCATGGCCATTTTTAAATGGCAATCTATAATTCTGATCTTAACGAGTCTAAAAAGGTATACCACTCAAAGATCGGACTTATTTTGGCCGAGATATGCAAGTCATGAAGCTCCAAAAATCTTATTTTTTTGTTAATGCTGAAAATATTACATGGTCATCTTTGAATGCTCATAACTCGGGTATTTGATGTCGGATCATGGTCATTTTTGGAAAAAAAATGAAATTTGCTGGCATGGCCATTTTTAAATGGCAATCTATAATTCTGATCTTAACGAGTCTAAAAAGGTATACCACTCAAAGATCGGACTTATTTTGGCCGAGATATGCAAGTTATGAAGCTCCAAAAATCTTATTTTTTTGTTAATGCTGAAAATATTACATGGTCATCTTTGAATGCTCATAACTCGGGTATTTGATGTCGGATCATGGTCATTTTTGGCAAAAAATTAAATTTGCTGGCATGGCCATTTTTAAATGGCAATCTATAATTCTGATCTTAACGAGTCTAAAAAGGTATACCGCTCAAAGATCGGACTTATTTTGGCCGAGATATGCAAGTTATGAAGTTCCAAAAATCTAATTTTTTTGTTAATGCTGAAAATATTACATGGTCATCTTTGAATGCTCATAACTCCGGTATTTGATGTCGGATCATGGTCATTTTTGGCAAAAAATGAAATTTTCTGGCATGGCCATTTTTAAATGGCAATCTATAATTCTGATCTTAACGAGTCTAAAAAGGTATACCACTCAAAGATCGGACTTATTTTGGCCGAGATATGCAAGTTATGAAGCTCCAAAAATCTTATTTTTTTGTTAATGCTGAAAATATTACATGGTCATCTTTGAATGCTCATAACTCGGGTATTTGATGTCGGATCATGGTCATTTTTGGCAAAAAATGAAATTTGCTGGCATGGCCATTTTTAAATGGCAATCTATAATTCTGATCTTAACGAGTCTAAAAAGGTATACCACTCAAAGATCGGACTTATTTTGGCCGAGATATGCAAGTTATGAAGCTCCAAAAATCTTATTTTTTTGTTAATGCTGAAAATATTACATGGTTATTTTTGAATGCTCATAACTCGGGTATTTGATGTCGGATCATGGTCATTTTTGGCAAAAAATGAAATTTGCTGGCATGGTCATTTTTAAATGGCAATCTATAATTCTGATCTTAACGAGTCTAAAAAGGTATACCACTCAAAGATCGGACCTATTTTGGCCGAGATATGCAAGTTATGAAGCTCCAAAAATCTAATTTTTTTGTTAATGCTGAAAATATTACATGGTCATCTTTGAATGCTCATAACTCGGGTATTTGATGTCGGATCATGGTCATTTTTGGCAAAAAATGAAATTTGCTGGCATGGCCATTTTTAAATGGCAATCTATAATTCTGATCTTAACGAGTCTAAAAAGGTATACCACTCAAAGATCGGACTTATTTTGGCCGAGATATGCAAGTTATGAAGCTCCAAAAATCTTATTTTTTTGTTAATGCTGAAAATATTACATGGTCATTTTTGAATGCTCATAACTCGGGTATTTGATGTCGGATCATGGTCATTTTTGGCAAAAAATTATATTTGCTGGCATGACCATTTTTAAATGGCAATCTATAATTCTGATCTTAACGAGTCTAAAAAGGTATACCACTCAAAGATCGGACTTATTTTGGCCGAGATATGCAAGTTATGAAGCTCCAAAAATCTTATTTTTTTGTTAATGCTGAAAATATTACATGGTCATCTTTGAATGCTCATAACTCGGGTATTTGATGTCGGATCATGGTCATTTTTGGCAAAAAATTAAATTTGCTGGCATGGCCATTTTTAAATGGCAATCTATAATTCTGATCTTAACGAGTCTAAAAAGGTATACCGCTCAAAGATCGGACTTATTTTGGCCGAGATATGCAAGTTATGAAGTTCCAAAAATCTAATTTTTTTGTTAATGCTGAAAATATTACATGGTCATCTTTGAATGCTCATAACTCCGGTATTTGATGTCGGATCATGGTCATTTTTGGCAAAAAATGAAATTTTCTGGCATGGCCATTTTTAAATGGCAATCTATAATTCTGATCTTAACGAGTCTAAAAAGGTATACCACTCAAAGATCGGACTTATTTTGGCCGAGATATGCAAGTTATGAAGCTCCAAAAATCTTATTTTTTTGTTTATGCTGAAAATATTACATGGTCATCTTTGAATGCTCATAACTCGGGTATTTGATGTCGGATCATGGTCATTTTTGGCAAAAAATGAAATTTTCTGGCATGGCCATTTTTAAATGGCAATCTATAATTCTGATCTTAACGAGTCTAAAAAGGTATACCACTCAAAGATCGGACTTATTTTGGCCGAGATATGCAAGTTATGAAGCTCCAAAAATCTTATTTTTTTGTTAATGCTGAAAGTATTACATGGTTATTTTTGAATGCTCATAGCTCGCGTATTTGATGTCGGATCATGGTCATTTTTGCCAAAAAATGAAATTAGCTGGCACGACCATTTTTAAATGGCAATCTATAATTCTGATCTTAACGAGTCTAAAAAGGTATACCACTCAAAGATCGGACCTATTTTGGCCGAGATATGCAAGTTATGAAGCTCCAAAAATCTTATTTTTTTGTTAATGCTGAAAATATTACAAGGTCATCTTTGAATGCTCATAACTCGGGTATTTGATGTCGGATCATGGTCATTTTTGGCAAAAAATGAAATTTTCTGGCATGGCCATTTTTAAATGGCAATCTATAATTCTGATCTTAACGAGTCTAAAAAGGTATACCACTCAAAGATCGGACTTATTTTGGCCGAGATATGCAAGTTATGAAGCTCCAAAAATCTTATTTTTTTGTTAATGCTGAAAATATTACATGGTCATCTTTGAATGCTCATAACTCGGGTATTTGATGTCGGATCATGGTCATTTTTGGCAAAAAATGAAATTTTCTGGCATGGCCATTTTTAAATGGCAATCTATAATTCTGATCTTAACGAGTCTAAAAAGGTATACCACTCAAAGATCGGACTTATTTTGGCCGAGATATGCAAGTTATGAAGCTCCAAAAATCTTATTTTTTTGTTAATGCTGAAAGTATTACATGGTTATTTTTGAATGCTCATAACTCGCGTATTTGATGTCGGATCATGGTCATTTTTGCCAAAAAATGAAATTAGCTGGCATGACCATTTTTAAATGGCAATCTATAATTCTGATCTTAACGAGTCTAAAAAGGTATACCACTCAAAGATCGGACCTATTTTGGCCGAGATATGCAAGTTATGAAGCTCCAAAAATCTTATTTTTTTGTTAATGCTGAAAATATTACAAGGTCATTTTTGAATGCTCATAACTCGGGTATTTGATGTCGGATCATAGTCATTTTTGGCAAAAAATTAAATTTGCTGGCATGACCATTTTTAAATGGCAATCTATAATTCTGATCTTAACGAGTCTAAAAAGGTATACCACTCAAAGATCGGACTTATTTTGGCCGAGATATGCAAGTTATGAAGCTCCAAAAATCTTATTTTTTTGTTATTGCTGAAAATATTGCATGGTCATCTTTGAATGCTCATAACTTGGGTATTTGATGTCGGATCATGGTCATTTTTGGCAAAAAATGAAATAAGCTGGCATGGCCATTTTTAAATGGCAATCTATAATTCTGATCTTAACGAGTCTAAAAAGGTATACCACTCAAAGAGCGGACCTATTTTGGCCGAGATATGCAAGTTCTGAAGCTCCAAAAATCTTATTTTTTTGTTAATGCTGAAAATATTACATGGTCATCTTTGAATGCTCATAACTCGGGTATTTGATGTCGGATCATGGTCATTTTTGGCAAAAAATTCAATTTGCTGGCATGGCCATTTTTAAATGGCAATCTATAATTCTGATCTTAACAAGTCTAAAAAGGTATACCACTCAAAGATCGGACTTATTTTGGCCGAGATATGCAACTTATGAAGCTCCAAAAATCTTATTTTTTTGTTAATGCTGAAAATATTACATGGCCATCGTTGAATGCTCATAACTCGGGTATTTGATGTCGGATCATGGTCATTTTTTGCAAAAAATTAAATTTGCTGGCATGGCCATTTTTAAATGGCAATCTATAATTCTGATCTTAACGAGTCTAAAAAGGTATACTACTCAAAGATCGGACTTATTTTGGCCGAGATATGCAAGTTATGAAGCTCCAAAAATCTTATTTTTTTGTTAATGCTGAAAATATTAAATGGTTATCTTTAAATGCTCATAACTCGGGTATTTGATGTCGGATCATGGTCATTTTTGGCAAAAAATGAAATTTTCTGGCATGTCCATTTTTAAATGCCTATCTATAATTCTGATCTTAACGAGTCTAAAAAGGTATACCACTCAAAGATCGGACTTATTTTGGCCGAGATATGCAAGTTATGAAGCTCCAAAAATCTTATTTTTTTGTTAATGCTGAAAATATTACATGGTCATCTTTGAATGCTCATAACTCGGGTATTTGATGTCGGATCATGGTCATTTTTGGCAAAAAATTAAATTTTCTGGCATGGCCATTTTTAAATGGCAATCTATAATTCTGATCTTAACGAGTCTAAAAAGGTATAACACTCAAAGATCGGACCTATTTTGGCCGAGATATGCAAGTTATGAAGCTCCAAAAATCTTATTTTTTTGTTAATGCTGAAAATATTACATGGTCATCTTTGAATGCTCATAACTCGGGTATTTGATGTCGGATCATGGTCATTTTTGGCAAAAAATGAAATAAGCTGGCATGGCCATTTTTAAATGGCAATCTATAATTCTGATCATAACGAGTCTAAAAAGGTATACCACTCAAAGATCGGACTTATTTTGGCCGAGATATGCAAGTTATGAAGCCCCAAAAATTTAATTTTTTTGTTAATGCTGAAAATATTACATGGTCATCTTTGAATGCTCATAACTCGGGTATTTGATGTCGGATCATGGTCATTTTTGGCAAAAAATTAAATTTGCTGGCATGGCCATTTTTAAATAGCAATCTATAATTCTGATCTTAACGAGTCTAAAAAGGTATACCTTTCAAAGATCGGACTTATATTGGCCGAGATATGCAAGTTATGAAGCTCCAAAAATCTT
>JAWNPD010000645.1:0-13682 GCA_035045305.1 Drosophila maculinotata | reverse complement strand
CAAAAATGACCATGATCCGACATCAAATACCCGAGTTATGAGCATTCAAAGATGACCATGTAATATTTTCAGCATTAACAAAAAAATAAGATTTTTGGAGCTTCATAACTTGCATATCTCGGCCAAAATAAGTCCGATCTTTGAGTGGTATACCTTTTTAGACTCGTTAAGATCAGAATTATAGATTGCCATTTAAAAATGGCCATGCCAGCAAATTTCATTTTTTGCCAAAAATGACCATGATCCGACATCAAATACCCGAGTTATGAGCATTCAAAGATGACCATGTAATATTTTCAGCATTAACAAAAAAATAAGATTTTTGGAGCTTCATAACTTGCATATCTCGGCCAAAATAAGTCCGATCTTTGAGTGGTATACCTTTTTAGACTCGTTAAGATCAGAATTATAGATTGCCATTTAAAAATGGCCATGCCAGCAAATTTCATTTTTTGCCAAAAATGACCATGATCCGACATCAAATACCCGAGTTATGAGCATTCAAAGATGACCATGTAATATTTTCAGCATTAACAAAAAAATAAGATTTTTGGAGCTTCATAACTTGCATATCTCGGCCAAAATAAGTCCGATCTTTGAGTGGTATACCTTTTTAGACTCGTTAAGATCAGAATTATAGATTGCCATTTAAAAATGGCCATGCCAGCAAATTTCATTTTTTGCCAAAAATGACCATGATCCGACATCAAATACCCGAGTTATGAGCATTCAAAGATGACCATGTAATATTTTCAGCATTAACAAAAAAATAAGATTTTTGGAGCTTCATAACTTGCATATCTCGGCCAAAATAAGTCCGATCTTTGAGTGGTATACCTTTTTAGACTCGTTAAGATCAGAATTATAGATTGCCATTTAAAAATGGCCATGCCAGCAAATTTCATTTTTTGCCAAAAATGACCATGATCCGACATCAAATACCCGAGTTATGAGCATTCAAAGATGACCATGTAATATTTTCAGCATTAACAAAAAAATAAGATTTTTGGAGCTTCATAACTTGCATATCTCGGCCAAAATAAGTCCGATCTTTGAGTGGTATACCTTTTTAGACTCGTTAAGATCAGAATTATAGATTGCCATTTAAAAATGGCCATGCCAGCAAATTTCATTTTTTGCCAAAAATGACCATGATCCGACATCAAATACCCGAGTTATGAGCATTCAAAGATGACCATGTAATATTTTCAGCATTAACAAAAAAATAAGATTTTTGGAGCTTCATAACTTGCATATCTCGGCCAAAATAAGTCCGATCTTTGAGTGGTATACCTTTTTAGACTCGTTAAGATCAGAATTATAGATTGCCATTTAAAAATGGCCATGCCAGCAAATTTCATTTTTTGCCAAAAATGACCATGATCCGACATCAAATACCCGAGTTATGAGCATTCAAAGATGACCATGTAATATTTTCAGCATTAACAAAAAAATAAGATTTTTGGAGCTTCATAACTTGCATATCTCGGCCAAAATAAGTCCGATCTTTGAGTGGTATACCTTTTTAGACTCGTTAAGATCAGAATTATAGATTGCCATTTAAAAATGGCCATGCCAGCAAATTTCATTTTTTGCCAAAAATGACCATGATCCGACATCAAATACCCGAGTTATGAGCATTCAAAGATGACCATGTAATATTTTCAGCATTAACAAAAAAATAAGATTTTTGGAGCTTCATAACTTGCATATCTCGGCCAAAATAAGTCCGATCTTTGAGTGGTATACCTTTTTAGACTCGTTAAGATCAGAATTATAGATTGCCATTTAAAAATGGCCATGCCAGCAAATTTCATTTTTTGCCAAAAATGACCATGATCCGACATCAAATACCCGAGTTATGAGCATTCAAAGATGACCATGTAATATTTTCAGCATTAACAAAAAAATAAGATTTTTGGAGCTTCATAACTTGCATATCTCGGCCAAAATAAGTCCGATCTTTGAGTGGTATACCTTTTTAGACTCGTTAAGATCAGAATTATAGATTGCCATTTAAAAATGGCCATGCCAGCAAATTTCATTTTTTGCCAAAAATGACCATGATCCGACATCAAATACCCGAGTTATGAGCATTCAAAGATGACCATGTAATATTTTCAGCATTAACAAAAAAATAAGATTTTTGGAGCTTCATAACTTGCATATCTCGGCCAAAATAAGTCCGATCTTTGAGTGGTATACCTTTTTAGACTCGTTAAGATCAGAATTATAGATTGCCATTTAAAAATGGCCATGCCAGCAAATTTAATTTTTTGCCAAAAATGACCATGATCCGACATCAAATACCCGAGTTATGAGCATTCAAAGATGACCATGTAATATTTTCAGCATTAACAAAAAAATAAGATTTTTGGAGCTTCATAACTTGCATATCTCGGCCAAAATAAGTCCGATCTTTGAGTGGTATACCTTTTTAGACTCGTTAAGATCAGAATTATAGATTGCCATTTAAAAATGGCCATGCCAGCAAATTTAATTTTTTTGCCAAAAATGACCATGATCCGACATCAAATACCCGAGTTATGAGCATTCAAAGATGACCATGTAATATTTTCAGCATTAACAAAAAAATAAGATTTTTGGAGCTTCATAACTTGCATATCTCGGCCAAAATAAGTCCGATCTTTGAGTGGTATACCTTTTTAGACTCGTTAAGATCAGAATTATAGATTGCCATTTAAAAATGGCCATGCCAGCAAATTTCATTTTTTGCCAAAAATGACCATGATCCGACATCAAATACCCGAGTTATGAGCATTCAAAGATGACCATGTAATATTTTCAGCATTAACAAAAAAATAAGATTTTTGGAGCTTCATAACTTGCATATCTCGGCCAAAATAAGTCCGATCTTTGAGTGGTATACCTTTTTAGACTCGTTAAGATCAGAATTATAGATTTGCATTTAAAAATGGCCATGCCAGCAAATTTCATTTTTTGCCAAAAATGACCATGATCCGACATCAAATACCCGAGTTATGAGCATTCAAAGATGACCATGTAATATTTTCAGCATTAACAAAAAAATAAGATTTTTGGAGCTTCATAACTTGCATATCTCGCCCAAAATAAGTCCGATCTTTGAGTGGTATACCTTTTTAGACTCGTTAAGATCAGAATTATAGATTGCCATTTAAAAATGGCCATACCAGCAAATTTCATTTCTTGCCAAAAATGACCATGATCCCACATCAAATACCCGAGTTATGAGCATTCAAAGATGACCATGTAATATTTTCAGCATTAACAAAGAAATTAGATTTTTGGGGCTTCATAACTTGCATATCTCGGCCAAAATAAGTCCGATCTTTGAGTGGTATACCTTTTTAGACTCGTTAAGATCAGAATTATAGATTGCCATTTAAAAATGGCCATGCCAGAAAATTGCATTTTTTGCCAAAAATGACCATGATCCGACATCAAATACCCGAGTTATGAGCATTCAAAGATAACCATGTAATATTTTCAGCATTAACAAAAAAATACGATTTTTGGAGCTTCATAACTTGCATATCTCGGCCAAAATAAGTCCGATCTTTGAGTGGTATACCTTTTTAGACTCGTTAAGATCAGAATTATAGATTGCCATTTAAAAATGGCCATGCCAGCATATTTCATTTTTTGGCAAAAATGACCATGATCCGACATCAAATACCCGAGTTATGAGCATTCAAAGATGACCATGTAATATTTTCAGCATTAACAAAAAAATAAGATTTTTGGAGCTTCATAACTTGCATATCTCGGCCAAAATAAGTCCGATCTTTGAGTGGTATACCTTTTTAGACTCGTTAAGATCAGAATTATAGATTGCCATTTAAAAATGGCCATGCCAGCAAATTTAATTTTATGCCAAAAATTGCCATGATCCGACATCAAATACCCGAGTTATGAGCATTCAAAGATGACCATGTAATATTTTCAGCATTAACAAAAAAATAAGATTTTTGGAGCTTCATAACTTGCATATCTCGGCCAAAATAAGTCCGATCTTTGAGTGGTATACCTTTTTAGACTCGTTAAGATCAGAATTATAGATTGCCATTTAAAAATGGCCATGCCAGAAAATTAAATTTTTTGCCAAAAATGACCATGATCCGACATCAAATACCCGAGTTATGAGCATTCAAAGATGACCATGTAATATTTTCAGCATTAACAAAAAAATAAGATTTTTGGAGCTTCATAACTTGCATATCTCGGCCAAAATAAGTCCGATCTTTGAGTGGTATACCTTTTTAGACTCGTTAAGATCAGAATTATAGATTGCCATTTAAAAATGGCCATGCCAGCAAATTTCATTTTTTGCCAAAAATGACCATGATCCGACATCAAATACCCGAGTTATGAGCATTCAAAGATGACCATGTAATATTTTCAGCATTAACAAAAAAATAAGATTTTTGGAGCTTCATAACTTGCATATCTCGGCCAAAATAAGTCCGATCTTTGAGTGGTATACCTTTTTAGACTCGTTAAGATCAGAATTATAGATTGCCATTTAAAAATGGCCATGCCAGAAAATTTCATTTTTTGCCAAAAATGACCATGATCCGACATCAAATACCCGAGTTATGAGCATTCAAAGATGACCATGTAATATTTTCAGCATTAACAAAAAAATCAGATTTTTGGAGCTTCATAACTTGCATATCTCGGCCAAAATAAGTCCGATCTTTGAGTGGTATACCTTTTTAGACTCGTTAAGATCAGAATTATAGATTGCCATTTAAAAATGGCCATGCCAGCAAATTTCATTTTTTGCCAAAAATGACCATGATCCGACATCAAATACCCGAGTTATGAGCATTCAAAGATGACCATGTAATATTTTCAGCATTAACAAAAAAATAAGATTTTTGGAGCTTCATAACTTGCATATCTCGGCCAAAATAAGTCCGATCTTTGAGTGGTATACCTTTTTAGACTCGTTAAGATCAGAATTATAGATTGCCATTTAAAAATGGCCATGCCAGCAAATTTCATTTTTTGCCAAAAATGACCATGATCCGACATCAAATACCCGAGTTATGAGCATTCAAAGATGACCATGTAATATTTTCAGCATTAACAAAAAAATAAGATTTTTGGAGCTTCATAACTTGCATATCTCGGCCAAAATAAGTCCGATCTTTGAGTGGTATACCTTTTTAGACTCGTTAAGATCAGAATTATAGATTGCCATTTAAAAATGGCCATACCAGCAAATTTAATTTTTTGCCAAAAATGACCATGATCCGACATCAAATACCCGAGTTATGAGCATTCAAAGATGACCATGTAATATTTTCAGCATTAACAAAAAAATAAGATTTTTGGAGCTTCATAACTTGCATATCTCGGCCAAAATAAGTCCGATCTTTGAGTGGTATACCTTTTTAGACTCGTTAAGATCAGAATTATAGATTGCCATTTAAAAATGGCCATGCCAGAAAATTTATTTTTTGCCAAAAATGACCATGATCCGACATCAAATACCCGAGTTATGAGCATTCAAAGATGACCATGTAATATTTTCAGCATTAACAAAAAAATAAGATTTTTGGAGCTTCATAACTTGCATATCTCGGCCAAAATAAGTCCGATCTTTGAGTGGTATACCTTTTTAGACTCGTTAAGATCAGAATTATAGATTGCCATTTAAAAATGGCCATGCCAGCAAATTTCATTTCTTGCCAAAAATGACCATGATCCCACATCAAATACCCGAGTTATGAGCATTCAAAGATGACCATGTAATATTTTCAGCATTAACAAAAAAATTAGATTTTTGGAGCTTCATAACTTGCATATCTCGGCCAAAATAAGTCCGATCTTTGAGTGGTATACCTTTTTAGACTCGTTAAGATCAGAATTATAGATTGCCATTTAAAAATGGCCATGCCAGAAAATTTCATTTTTTGCCAAAAATGACCATGATCCGACATCAAATACCCGAGTTATGAGCATTCAAAGATAACCATGTAATATTTTCAGCATTAACAAAAAAATAAGATTTTTGGAGCTTCATAACTTGCATATCTCGGCCAAAATAAGTCCGATCTTTGAGTGGTATACCTTTTTAGACTCGTTAAGATCAGAATTATAGATTGCCATTTAAAAATGGCCATGCCAGCAAATTTCATTTTTTGCCAAAAATGACCATGATCCGACATCAAATACCCGAGTTATGAGCATTCAAAGATGACCATGTAATATTTTCAGCATTAACAAAAAAATAAGATTTTTGGAGCTTCATAACTTGCATATCTCGGCCAAAATAAGTCCGATCTTTGAGTGGTATACCTTTTTAGACTCGTTAAGATCAGAATTATAGATTGCCATTTAAAAATGGCCATGCCAGCAAATTTAATTTTTTGCCAAAAATTGACCATGATCCGACATCAAATACCCGAGTTATGAGCATTCAAAGATGACCATGTAATATTTTCAGCATTAACAAAAAAATAAGATTTTTGGAGCTTCATAACTTGCATATCTCGGCCAAAATAAGTCCGATCTTTGAGTGGTATACCTTTTTAGACTCGTTAAGATCAGAATTATAGATTGCCATTTAAAAATGGCCATGCCAGAAAATTTAATTTTTTGCCAAAAATGACCATGATCCGACATCAAATACCCGAGTTATGAGCATTCAAAGATGACCATGTAATATTTTCAGCATTAACAAAAAAATAAGATTTTTGGAGCTTCATAACTTGCATATCTCGGCCAAAATAAGTCCGATCTTTGAGTGGTATACCTTTTTAGACTCGTTAAGATCAGAATTATAGATTGCCATTTAAAAATGGCCATGCCAGCAAATTTCATTTTTTGCCAAAAATGACCATGATCCGACATCAAATACCCGAGTTATGAGCATTCAAAGATGACCATGTAATATTTTCAGCATTAACAAAAAAATAAGATTTTTGGAGCTTCATAACTTGCATATCTCGGCCAAAATAAGTCCGATCTTTGAGTGGTATACCTTTTTAGACTCGTTAAGATCAGAATTATAGATTGCCATTTAAAAATGGCCATGCCAGCAAATTTCATTTTTTGCCAAAAATGACCATGATCCGACATCAAATACCCGAGTTATGAGCATTCAAAGATGACCATGTAATATTTTCAGCATTAACAAAAAAATAAGATTTTTGGAGCTTCATAACTTGCATATCTCGGCCAAAATAAGTCCGATCTTTGAGTGGTATACCTTTTTAGACTCGTTAAGATCAGAATTATAGATTGCCATTTAAAAATGGCCATGCCAGCAAATTTAATTTTTTGCCAAAAATGACCATGATCCGACATCAAATACCCGAGTTATGAGCATTCAAAGATGACCATGTAATATTTTCAGCATTAACAAAAAAATAAGATTTTTGGAGCTTCATAACTTGCATATCTCGGCCAAAATAAGTCCGATCTTTGAGTGGTATACCTTTTTAGACTCGTTAAGATCAGAATTATAGATTGCCATTTAAAAATGGCCATGCCAGAAAATTTATTTTTTGCCAAAAATGACCATGATCCGACATCAAATACCCGAGTTATGAGCATTCAAAGATGACCATGTAATATTTTCAGCATTAACAAAAAAATAAGATTTTTGGAGCTTCATAACTTGCATATCTCGGCCAAAATAAGTCCGATCTTTGAGTGGTATACCTTTTTAGACTCGTTAAGATCAGAATTATAGATTGCCATTTAAAAATGGCCATGCCAGCAAATTTAATTTTTTGCCAAAAATGACCATGATCCGACATCAAATACCCGAGTTATGAGCATTCAAAGATGACCATGTAATATTTTCAGCATTAACAAAAAAATAAGATTTTTGGAGCTTCATAACTTGCATATCTCGGCCAAAATAAGTCCGATCTTTGAGTGGTATACCTTTTTAGACTCGTTAAGATCAGAATTATAGATTGCCATTTAAAAATGGCCATGCCAGCAAATTTAATTTTTTGCCAAAAATGACCATGATCCGACATCAAATACCCGAGTTATGAGCATTCAAAGATGACCATGTAATATTTTCAGCATTAACAAAAAAATAAGATTTTTGGAGCTTCATAACTTGCATATCTCGGCCAAAATAAGTCCGATCTTTGAGTGGTATACCTTTTTAGACTCGTTAAGATCAGAATTATAGATTTGCCATTTAAAAATGGCCATGCCAGCAAATTTAATTTTTTGCCAAAAATGACCATGATCCGACATCAAATACCCGAGTTATGAGCATTCAAAGATGACCATGTAATATTTTCAGCATTAACAAAAAAATAAGATTTTTGGAGCTTCATAACTTGCATATCTCGGCCAAAATAAGTCCGATCTTTGAGTGGTATACCTTTTTAGACTCGTTAAGATCAGAATTATAGATTGCCATTTAAAAATGGCCATGCCAGCAAATTTCATTTTTTGCCAAAAATGACCATGATCCGACATCAAATACCCGAGTTATGAGCATTCAAAGATGACCATGTAATATTTTCAGCATTAACAAAAAAATAAGATTTTTGGAGCTTCATAACTTGCATATCTCGGCCAAAATAAGTCCGATCTTTGAGTGGTATACCTTTTTAGACTCGTTAAGATCAGAATTATAGATTGCCATTTAAAAATGGCCATGCCAGAAAATTTAATTTTTTGCCAAAAATGACCATGATCCGACATCAAATACCCGAGTTATGAGCATTCAAAGATGACCATGTAATATTTTCAGCATTAACAAAAAAATAAGATTTTTGGAGCTTCATAACTTGCATATCTCGGCCAAAATAAGTCCGATCTTTGAGTGGTATACCTTTTTAGACTCGTTAAGATCAGAATTATAGATTGCCATTTAAAAATGGCCATGCCAGCAAATTTAATTTTTTGCCAAAAATGACCATGATCCGACATCAAATACCCGAGTTATGAGCATTCAAAGATGACCATGTAATATTTTCAGCATTAACAAAAAAATAAGATTTTTGGAGCTTCATAACTTGCATATCTCGGCCAAAATAAGTCCGATCTTTGAGTGGTATACCTTTTTAGACTCGTTAAGATCAGAATTATAGATTGCCATTTAAAAATGGCCATGCCAGCAAATTTCATTTTTTGCCAAAAATGACCATGATCCGACATCAAATACCCGAGTTATGAGCATTCAAAGATGACCATGTAATATTTTCAGCATTAACAAAAAAATAAGATTTTTGGAGCTTCATAACTTGCATATCTCGGCCAAAATAAGTCCGATCTTTGAGTGGTATACCTTTTTAGACTCGTTAAGATCAGAATTATAGATTGCCATTTAAAAATGGCCATGCCAGAAAATTTAATTTTTTGCCAAAAATGACCATGATCCGACATCAAATACCCGAGTTATGAGCATTCAAAGATGACCATGTAATATTTTCAGCATTAACAAAAAAATAAGATTTTTGGAGCTTCATAACTTGCATATCTCGGCCAAAATAAGTCCGATCTTTGAGTGGTATACCTTTTTAGACTCGTTAAGATCAGAATTATAGATTGCCATTTAAAAATGGCCATACCAGCAAATTTAATTTTTTGCCAAAAATGACCATGATCCGACATCAAATACCCGAGTTATGAGCATTCAAAGATGACCATGTAATATTTTCAGCATTAACAAAAAAATAAGATTTTTGGAGCTTCATAACTTGCATATCTCGGCCAAAATAAGTCCGATCTTTGAGTGGTATACCTTTTTAGACTCGTTAAGATCAGAATTATAGATTGCCATTTAAAAATGGCCATGCCAGAAAGTTTCATTTTTTGCCAAAAATGACCATGATCCGACATCAAATACCCGAGTTATGAGCATTCAAAAATGACCATGTAATATTTTCAGCATTAACAAAAAAATAAGATTTTTGGAGCTTCATAACTTGCATATCTCGGCCAAAATAAGTCCGATCTTTGAGTGGTATACCTTTTTAGACTCGTTAAGATCAGAATTATAGATTGCCATTTAAAAATGGCCATGCCATCAAATTTCATTTTTTGCCAAAAATGACCATGATCCGACATCAAATACCCAAGTTATGAGCATTCAAAGATAACCATGTAATATTTTCAGCATTAACAAAAAAATAAGATTTTTGGAGCTTCATAACTTGCATATCTCTGCCAAAATAAGATCGATCTTTGAGTGGTATACCTTTTTAGACTCGTTAAGATCAGAATTATAGATTGCCATTTAAAAATGGCCATGCCAGAAAATTTAATTTTTTGCCAAAAATGACCATGATCCGACATCAAATACCCGAGTTATGAGCATTCAAAGATGACCATGTAATATTTTCAGCAGTAACAAAAAAAAAGATTTTTGGAGCTTCATAACTTGCATATCTCGGCCAAAATAAGTCCGATCTTTGAGTGGTATACCTTTTTAGACTCGTTAAGATCAGAATTATAGATTGCCATTTAAAAATGGCCATACCAGCAAATTTAATTTTTTTGCCAAAAATGACCATGATCCGACATCAAATACCCGAGTTATGAGCATTCAAAGATGACCATGTAATATTTTCAGCATTAACAAAAAAATAAGATTTTTGGAGCTTCATAACTTGCATATCTCGGCCAAAATAAGTCCGATCTTTGAGTGGTATACCTTTTTAGACTCGTTAAGATCAGAATTATAGATTGCCATTTAAAAATGGCCATGCCAGAAAATTTCATTTTTTGCCAAAAATGACCATGATCCGACATCAAATACCCGAGTTATGAGCATTCAAAGATGACCATGTAATATTTTCAGCATTAACAAAAAAATAAGATTTTTGGAGCTTCATAACTTGCATATCTCGGCCAAAATAAGTCCGATCTTTGAGTGGTATACCTTTTTAGACTCGTTAAGATCAGAATTATAGATTGCCATTTAAAAATGGCCATGCCAGAAAATTTAATTTTTTGCCAAAAATGACCATGATCCGACATCAAATACCCGAGTTATGAGCATTCAAAGATGACCATGTAATATTTTCAGCATTAACAAAAAAATAAGATTTTTGGAGCTTCATAACTTGCATATCTCGGCCAAAATAAGTCCGATCTTTGAGTGGTATACCTTTTTAGACTCGTTAAGATCAGAATTATAGATTGCCATTTAAAAATGGCCATGCCAGCAAATTTCATTTTTTGCCAAAAATGACCATGATCCGACATCAAATACCCGAGTTATGAGCATTCAAAGATGACCATGTAATATTTTCAGCATTAACAAAAAAATAAGATTTTTGGAGCTTCATAACTTGCATATCTCGGCCAAAATAAGTCCGATCTTTGAGTGGTATACCTTTTTAGACTCGTTAAGATCAGAATTATAGATTGCCATTTAAAAATGGCCATGCCAGCAAATTTAATTTTATGCCAAAAATGACCATGATCCGACATCAAGTACCCGAGTTATGAGCATTCAAAGATGTCCATGTAATATTTTCAGCATTAACAAAAAAATAAGATTGTTGGAGCTTCATAACTTGCATATCTCGGCCAAAATAAGTCCGATCTTTGAGTGGTGTACCTTTTTAGACTCGTTAAGATCAGAAGTATAGATTTGCATTTAAAAATGGCCATGCCAGCAAATTTCATTTTTTGCCAAAAATGACCATGATCCGACATCAAATACCCGAGTTATGAGCATTCAAAGATGACCATGTAATATTTTCAGCATTAACAAAAAAATAAGATTTTTGGAGCTTCATAACTTGCATATCTCGCCCAAAATAAGTCCGATCTTTGAGTGGTATACCTTTTTAGACTCGTTAAGATCAGAATTATAGATTGCCATTTAAAAATGGCCATACCAGCAAATTTCATTTCTTGCCAAAAATGACCATGATCCCACATCAAATACCCGAGTTATGAGCATTCAAAGATGACCATGTAATATTTTCAGCATTAACAAAGAAATTAGATTTTTGGGGCTTCATAACTTGCATATCTCGGCCAAAATAAGTCCGATCTTTGAGTGGTATACCTTTTTAGACTCGTTAAGATCAGAATTATAGATTGCCATTTAAAAATGGCCATGCCAGAAAATTGCATTTTTTGCCAAAAATGACCATGATCCGACATCAAATACCCGAGTTATGAGCATTCAAAGATAACCATGTAATATTTTCAGCATTAACAAAAAAAATCGATTTTTGGAGCTTCATAACTTGCATATCTCGGCCAAAATAAGTCCGATCTTTGAGTGGTATACCTTTTTAGACTCGTTAAGATCAGAATTATAGATTGCCATTTAAAAATGGCCATGCCAGCATATTTCATTTTTTGGCAAAAATGACCATGATCCGACATCAAATACCCGAGTTATGAGCATTCAAAGATGACCATGTAATATTTTCAGCATTAACAAAAAAATAAGATTTTTGGAGCTTCATAACTTGCATATCTCGGCCAAAATAAGTCCGATCTTTGAGTGGTATACCTTTTTAGACTCGTTAAGATCAGAATTATAGATTGCCATTTAAAAATGGCCATGCCAGCAAATTTCATTTTTTGCCAAAAATGACCATGATCCGACATCAAATACCCGAGTTATGAGCATTCAAAGATGACCATGTAATATTTTCAGCATTAACAAAAAAATAAGATTTTTGGAGCTTCAATAACTTGCATATCTCGGCCAAAATAAGTCCGATCTTTGAGTGGTATACCTTTTTAGACTCGTTAAGATCAGAATTATAGATTGCCATTTAAAAATGGCCATGCCAGCTAGTTTAATTTTTTGCCAAAAATGACCATGATCCGACATCAAATACCCGAGTTATGAGCATTCAAAAATGAACATGTAATATTTTCAGCATTAACAAAAAAATAAGATTTTTGGAGCTTCATAACTTGCATATCTCGTCCAAAATAAGTCCGATCTTTGAGTGGTATACCTTTTTAGACTCGTTAAGATCAGAATTATAGATTGCCATTTAAAAATGGCCATGCCAGCAAATTTCATTTTTTGCCAAAAATGACCATGATCCGACATCAAATACCCGAGTTATGAGCATTCAAAGATGACCATGTAATATTTTCAGCATTAACAAAAAAATAAGATTTTTGGAGCTTCATAACTTGCATATCTCGGCCAAAATAAGTCCGATCTTTGAGTGGTATACCTTTTTAGACTCGTTAAGATCAGAATTATAGATTGCCATTTAAAAATGGCCATGCCAGAAAATTTAATTTTTTGCCAAAAATGACCATGATCCGACATCAAATACCCGAGTTATGAGCATTCAAAGATGACCATGTAATATTTTCAGCATTAACAAAAAAATAAGATTTTTGGAGCTTCATAACTTGCATATCTCGGCCAAAATAAGTCCGATCTTTGAGTGGTATACCTTTTTAGACTCGTTAAGATCAGAATTATAGATTGCCATTTAAAAATGGCCATGCCAGCAAATTTCATTTTTTGCCAAAAATGACCATGATCCGACATCAAATACCCGAGTTATGAGCATTCAAAGATGACCATGTAATATTTTCAGCATTAACAAAAAAATAAGATTTTTGGAGCTTCATAACTTGCATATCTCGGCCAAAATAAGTCCGATCTTTGAGTGGTATACCTTTTTAGACTCGTTAAGATCAGAATTATAGATTGCCATTTAAAAATGGCCATGCCAGAAAATTTCATTTTTTGC
>JAWNPD010000644.1:0-54197 GCA_035045305.1 Drosophila maculinotata | reverse complement strand
AAATGGCCATGCCAGCAAATTTCATTTTTTGCCAAAAATGACCATGATCCGACATCAAATACCCGAGTTATGAGCATTCAAAGATGACCATGTAATATTTTCAGCATTAACAAAAAAATAAGATTTTTG
The DNA here is from genome assembly GCA_035045305.1 of Drosophila maculinotata. Classification (NCBI taxonomy): domain Eukaryota; kingdom Metazoa; phylum Arthropoda; class Insecta; order Diptera; family Drosophilidae; genus Drosophila; species Drosophila maculinotata. The sequence goes on along the minus strand of JAWNPD010000644.1, from coordinate 54,068 downwards.
GAGCTTCATAACTTGCATATCTCGGCCAAAATAAGTCCGATCTTTGAGTGGTATACCTTTTTAGACTCGTTAAGATCAGAATTATAGATTGCCATTTAAAAATGGCCATGCCAGCAAATTTCATTTTTTGCCAAAAATGACCATGATCCGACATCAAATACCCGAGTTATGAGCATTCAAAGATGACCATGTAATATTTTCAGCATTAACAAAAAAATAAGATTTTTGGAGCTTCATAACTTGCATATCTCGGCCAAAATAAGTCCGATCTTTGAGTGGTATACCTTTTTAGACTCGTTAAGATCAGAATTATAGATTGCCATTTAAAAATGGCCATGCCAGCAAATTTCATTTTTTGCCAAAAATGACCATGATCCGACATCAAATACCCGAGTTATGAGCATTCAAAGATGACCATGTAATATTTTCAGCATTAACAAAAAAATAAGATTTTTGGAGCTTCATAACTTGCATATCTCGGCCAAAATAAGTCCGATCTTTGAGTGGTATACCTTTTTAGACTCGTTAAGATCAGAATTATAGATTGCCATTTAAAAATGGCCATGCCAGCAAATTTCATTTTTTGCCAAAAATGACCATGATCCGACATCAAATACCCGAGTTATGAGCATTCAAAGATGACCATGTAATATTTTCAGCATTAACAAAAAAATAAGATTTTTGGAGCTTCATAACTTGCATATCTCGGCCAAAATAAGTCCGATCTTTGAGTGGTATACCTTTTTAGACTCGTTAAGATCAGAATTATAGATTGCCATTTAAAAATGGCCATGCCAGCAAATTTCATTTTTTGCCAAAAATGACCATGATCCGACATCAAATACCCGAGTTATGAGCATTCAAAGATGACCATGTAATATTTTCAGCATTAACAAAAAAATAAGATTTTTGAGCTTCATAACTTGCATATCTCGGCCAAAAATAAGTCCGATCTTTGAGTGGTATACCTTTTTAGACTCGTTAAGATCAGAATTATAGATTGCCATTTAAAAATGGCCATGCCAGCAAATTTCATTTTTTGCCAAAATGACCATGATCCGACATCAAATACCCGAGTTATGAGCATTCAAAGATGACCATGTAATATTTTCAGCATTAACAAAAAAATAAGATTTTTGGAGCTTCATAACTTGCATATCTCGGCCAAAATAAGTCCGATCTTTGAGTGGTATACCTTTTTAGACTCGTTAAGATCAGAATTATAGATTGCCATTTAAAAATGGCCATGCCAGCAAATTTCATTTTTTGCCAAAAATGACCATGATCCGACATCAAATACCCGAGTTATGAGCATTCAAAGATGACCATGTAATATTTTCAGCATTAACAAAAAAATAAGATTTTTGGAGCTTCATAACTTGCATATCTCGGCCAAAATAAGTCCGATCTTTGAGTGGTATACCTTTTTAGACTCGTTAAGATCAGAATTATAGATTGCCATTTAAAAATGGCCATGCCAGCAAATTTCATTTTTTGCCAAAAATGACCATGATCCGACATCAAATACCCGAGTTATGAGCATTCAAAGATGACCATGTAATATTTTCAGCATTAACAAAAAAATAAGATTTTTGGAGCTTCATAACTTGCATATCTCGGCCAAAATAAGTCCGATCTTTGAGTGGTATACCTTTTTAGACTCGTTAAGATCAGAATTATAGATTGCCATTTAAAAATGGCCATGCCAGCAAATTTCATTTTTTGCCAAAAATGACCATGATCCGACATCAAATACCCGAGTTATGAGCATTCAAAGATGACCATGTAATATTTTCAGCATTAACAAAAAAATAAGATTTTTGGAGCTTCATAACTTGCATATCTCGGCCAAAATAAGTCCGATCTTTGAGTGGTATACCTTTTTAGACTCGTTAAGATCAGAATTATAGATTGCCATTTAAAAATGGCCATGCCAGCAAATTTCATTTTTTGCCAAAAATGACCATGATCCGACATCAAATACCCGAGTTATGAGCATTCAAAGATGACCATGTAATATTTTCAGCATTAACAAAAAAATAAGATTTTTGGAGCTTCATAACTTGCATATCTCGGCCAAAATAAGTCCGATCTTTGAGTGGTATACCTTTTTAGACTCGTTAAGATCAGAATTATAGATTGCCATTTAAAAATGGCCATGCCAGCAAATTTCATTTTTTGCCAAAAATGACCATGATCCGACATCAAATACCCGAGTTATGAGCATTCAAAGATGACCATGTAATATTTTCAGCATTAACAAAAAAATAAGATTTTTGGAGCTTCATAACTTGCATATCTCGGCCAAAATAAGTCCGATCTTTGAGTGGTATACCTTTTTAGACTCGTTAAGATCAGAATTATAGATTGCCATTTAAAAATGGCCATGCCAGCAAATTTCATTTTTTGCCAAAAATGACCATGATCCGACATCAAATACCCGAGTTATGAGCATTCAAAGATGACCATGTAATATTTTCAGCATTAACAAAAAAATAAGATTTTTGGAGCTTCATAACTTGCATATCTCGGCCAAAATAAGTCCGATCTTTGAGTGGTATACCTTTTTAGACTCGTTAAGATCAGAATTATAGATTGCCATTTAAAAATGGCCATGCCAGCAAATTTCATTTTTTGCCAAAAATGACCATGATCCGACATCAAATACCCGAGTTATGAGCATTCAAAGATGACCATGTAATATTTTCAGCATTAACAAAAAAATAAGATTTTTGGAGCTTCATAACTTGCATATCTCGGCCAAAATAAGTCCGATCTTTGAGTGGTATACCTTTTTAGACTCGTTAAGATCAGAATTATAGATTGCCATTTAAAAATGGCCATGCCAGCAAATTTCATTTTTTGCCAAAAATGACCATGATCCGACATCAAATACCCGAGTTATGAGCATTCAAAGATGACCATGTAATATTTTCAGCATTAACAAAAAAATAAGATTTTTGGAGCTTCATAACTTGCATATCTCGGCCAAAATAAGTCCGATCTTTGAGTGGTATACCTTTTTAGACTCGTTAAGATCAGAATTATAGATTGCCATTTAAAAATGGCCATGCCAGCAAATTTCATTTTTTGCCAAAAATGACCATGATCCGACATCAAATACCCGAGTTATGAGCATTCAAAGATGACCATGTAATATTTTCAGCATTAACAAAAAAATAAGATTTTTGGAGCTTCATAACTTGCATATCTCGGCCAAAATAAGTCCGATCTTTGAGTGGTATACCTTTTTAGACTCGTTAAGATCAGAATTATAGATTGCCATTTAAAAATGGCCATGCCAGCAAATTTCATTTTTTGCCAAAAATGACCATGATCCGACATCAAATACCCGAGTTATGAGCATTCAAAGATGACCATGTAATATTTTCAGCATTAACAAAAAAATAAGATTTTTGGAGCTTCATAACTTGCATATCTCGGCCAAAATAAGTCCGATCTTTGAGTGGTATACCTTTTTAGACTCGTTAAGATCAGAATTATAGATTGCCATTTAAAAATGGCCATGCCAGCAAATTTCATTTTTTGCCAAAAATGACCATGATCCGACATCAAATACCCGAGTTATGAGCATTCAAAGATGACCATGTAATATTTTCAGCATTAACAAAAAAATAAGATTTTTGGAGCTTCATAACTTGCATATCTCGGCCAAAATAAGTCCGATCTTTGAGTGGTATACCTTTTTAGACTCGTTAAGATCAGAATTATAGATTGCCATTTAAAAATGGCCATGCCAGCAAATTTCATTTTTTGCCAAAAATGACCATGATCCGACATCAAATACCCGAGTTATGAGCATTCAAAGATGACCATGTAATATTTTCAGCATTAACAAAAAAATAAGATTTTTGGAGCTTCATAACTTGCATATCTCGGCCAAAATAAGTCCGATCTTTGAGTGGTATACCTTTTTAGACTCGTTAAGATCAGAATTATAGATTGCCATTTAAAAATGGCCATGCCAGCAAATTTCATTTTTTGCCAAAAATGACCATGATCCGACATCAAATACCCGAGTTATGAGCATTCAAAGATGACCATGTAATATTTTCAGCATTAACAAAAAAATAAGATTTTTGGAGCTTCATAACTTGCATATCTCGGCCAAAATAAGTCCGATCTTTGAGTGGTATACCTTTTTAGACTCGTTAAGATCAGAATTATAGATTGCCATTTAAAAATGGCCATGCCAGCAAATTTCATTTTTTGCCAAAAATGACCATGATCCGACATCAAATACCCGAGTTATGAGCATTCAAAGATGACCATGTAATATTTTCAGCATTAACAAAAAAATAAGATTTTTGGAGCTTCATAACTTGCATATCTCGGCCAAAATAAGTCCGATCTTTGAGTGGTATACCTTTTTAGACTCGTTAAGATCAGAATTATAGATTGCCATTTAAAAATGGCCATGCCAGCAAATTTCATTTTTTGCCAAAAATGACCATGATCCGACATCAAATACCCGAGTTATGAGCATTCAAAGATGACCATGTAATATTTTCAGCATTAACAAAAAAATAAGATTTTTGGAGCTTCATAACTTGCATATCTCGGCCAAAATAAGTCCGATCTTTGAGTGGTATACCTTTTTAGACTCGTTAAGATCAGAATTATAGATTGCCATTTAAAAATGGCCATGCCAGCAAATTTCATTTTTTGCCAAAAATGACCATGATCCGACATCAAATACCCGAGTTATGAGCATTCAAAGATGACCATGTAATATTTTCAGCATTAACAAAAAAATAAGATTTTTGGAGCTTCATAACTTGCATATCTCGGCCAAAATAAGTCCGATCTTTGAGTGGTATACCTTTTTAGACTCGTTAAGATCAGAATTATAGATTGCCATTTAAAAATGGCCATGCCAGCAAATTTCATTTTTTGCCAAAAATGACCATGATCCGACATCAAATACCCGAGTTATGAGCATTCAAAGATGACCATGTAATATTTTCAGCATTAACAAAAAAATAAGATTTTTGGAGCTTCATAACTTGCATATCTCGGCCAAAATAAGTCCGATCTTTGAGTGGTATACCTTTTTAGACTCGTTAAGATCAGAATTATAGATTGCCATTTAAAAATGGCCATGCCAGCAAATTTCATTTTTTGCCAAAAATGACCATGATCCGACATCAAATACCCGAGTTATGAGCATTCAAAGATGACCATGTAATATTTTCAGCATTAACAAAAAAATAAGATTTTTGGAGCTTCATAACTTGCATATCTCGGCCAAAATAAGTCCGATCTTTGAGTGGTATACCTTTTTAGACTCGTTAAGATCAGAATTATAGATTGCCATTTAAAAATGGCCATGCCAGCAAATTTCATTTTTTGCCAAAAATGACCATGATCCGACATCAAATACCCGAGTTATGAGCATTCAAAGATGACCATGTAATATTTTCAGCATTAACAAAAAAATAAGATTTTTGGAGCTTCATAACTTGCATATCTCGGCCAAAATAAGTCCGATCTTTGAGTGGTATACCTTTTTAGACTCGTTAAGATCAGAATTATAGATTGCCATTTAAAAATGGCCATGCCAGCAAATTTCATTTTTTGCCAAAAATGACCATGATCCGACATCAAATACCCGAGTTATGAGCATTCAAAGATGACCATGTAATATTTTCAGCATTAACAAAAAAATAAGATTTTTGGAGCTTCATAACTTGCATATCTCGGCCAAAATAAGTCCGATCTTTGAGTGGTATACCTTTTTAGACTCGTTAAGATCAGAATTATAGATTGCCATTTAAAAATGGCCATGCCAGCAAATTTCATTTTTTGCCAAAAATGACCATGATCCGACATCAAATACCCGAGTTATGAGCATTCAAAGATGACCATGTAATATTTTCAGCATTAACAAAAAAATAAGATTTTTGGAGCTTCATAACTTGCATATCTCGGCCAAAATAAGTCCGATCTTTGAGTGGTATACCTTTTTAGACTCGTTAAGATCAGAATTATAGATTGCCATTTAAAAATGGCCATGCCAGCAAATTTCATTTTTTGCCAAAAATGACCATGATCCGACATCAAATACCCGAGTTATGAGCATTCAAAGATGACCATGTAATATTTTCAGCATTAACAAAAAAATAAGATTTTTGGAGCTTCATAACTTGCATATCTCGGCCAAAATAAGTCCGATCTTTGAGTGGTATACCTTTTTAGACTCGTTAAGATCAGAATTATAGATTGCCATTTAAAAATGGCCATGCCAGCAAATTTCATTTTTTGCCAAAAATGACCATGATCCGACATCAAATACCCGAGTTATGAGCATTCAAAGATGACCATGTAATATTTTCAGCATTAACAAAAAAATAAGATTTTTGGAGCTTCATAACTTGCATATCTCGGCCAAAATAAGTCCGATCTTTGAGTGGTATACCTTTTTAGACTCGTTAAGATCAGAATTATAGATTGCCATTTAAAAATGGCCATGCCAGCAAATTTAATTTTTTGCCAAAAATGACCATGATCCGACATCAAATACCCGAGTTATGAGCATTCAAAAATGACCATGTAATATTTTCAGCATTAACAAAAAAATAAGATTTTTGGAGCTTCATAACTTGCATATCTCGGCCAAAATAAGTCCGATCTTTGAGTGGTATACCTTTTTAGACTCGTTAAGATCAGAATTATAGATTGCCATTTAAAAATGGCCATGCCAGCAAATTTCATTTTTTGCCAAAAATGACCATGATCCGACATCAAATACCCGAGTTATGAGCATTCAAAGATGACCATGTAATATTTTCAGCATTAACAAAAAAATAAGATTTTTGGAGCTTCATAACTTGCATATCTCGGCCAAAATAAGTCCGATCTTTGAGTGGTATACCTTTTTAGACTCGTTAAGATCAGAATTATAGATTGCCATTTAAAAATGGCCATGCCAGCAAATTTAATTTTTTGCCAAAAATGACCATGATCCGACATCAAATACCCGAGTTATGAGCATTCAAAGATGACCATGTAATATTTTCAGCATTAACAAAAAAATAAGATTTTTGGAGCTTCATAACTTGCATATCTCGGCCAAAATAAGTCCGATCTTTGAGTGGTATACCTTTTTAGACTCGTTAAGATCAGAGTTATAGATTGCCATTTAAAAATGGCCATGCCAGCAAATTTCATTTTTTGCCAAAAATGACCATGATCCGACATCAAATACCCGAGTTATGAGCATTCAAAGATGACCATGTAATATTTTCAGCATTAACAAAAAAATAAGATTTTTGGAGCTTCATAACTTGCATATCTCGGCCAAAATAAGTCCGATCTTTGAGTGGTATACCTTTTTAGACTCGTTAAGATCAGAATTATAGATTGCCATTTAAAAATGGCCATGCCAGCAAATTTCATTTTTTGCCAAAAATGACCATGATCCGACATCAAATACCCGAGTTATGAGCATTCAAAGATGACCATGTAATATTTTCAGCATTAACAAAAAAATAAGATTTTTGGAGCTTCATAACTTGCATATCTCGGCCAAAATAAGTCCGATCTTTGAGTGGTATACCTTTTTAGACTCGTTAAGATCAGAATTATAGATTGCCATTTAAAAATGGCCATGCCAGCAAATTTAATTTTTTGCCAAAAATGACCATGATCCGACATCAAATACCCGAGTTATGAGCATTCAAAGATGACCATGTAATATTTTCAGCATTAACAAAAAAATAAGATTTTTGGAGCTTCATAACTTGCATATCTCGGCCAAAATAAGTCCGATCTTTGAGTGGTATACCTTTTTAGACTCGTTAAGATCAGAATTATAGATTGCCATTTAAAAATGGCCATGCCAGCAAATTTCATTTTTTGCCAAAAATGACCATGATCCGACATCAAATACCCGAGTTATGAGCATTCAAAGATGACCATGTAATATTTTCAGCATTAACAAAAAAATAAGATTTTTGGAGCTTCATAACTTGCATATCTCGGCCAAAATAAGTCCGATCTTTGAGTGGTATACCTTTTTAGACTCGTTAAGATCAGAATTATAGATTGCCATTTAAAAATGGCCATGCCAGCAAATTTAATTTTTTGCCAAAAATGACCATGATCCGACATCAAATACCCGAGTTATGAGCATTCAAAGATGACCATGTAATATTTTCAGCATTAACAAAAAAATAAGATTTTTGGAGCTTCATAACTTGCATATCTCGGCCAAAATAAGTCCGATCTTTGAGTGGTATACCTTTTTAGACTCGTTAAGATCAGAGTTATAGATTGCCATTTAAAAATGGCCATGCCAGCAAATTTCATTTTTTGCCAAAAATGACCATGATCCGACATCAAATACCCGAGTTATGAGCATTCAAAGATGACCATGTAATATTTTCAGCATTAACAAAAAAATAAGATTTTTGGAGCTTCATAACTTGCATATCTCGGCCAAAATAAGTCCGATCTTTGAGTGGTATACCTTTTTAGACTCGTTAAGATCAGAATTATAGATTGCCATTTAAAAATGGCCATGCCAGCAAATTTCATTTTTTGCCAAAAATGACCATGATCCGACATCAAATACCCGAGTTATGAGCATTCAAAGATGACCATGTAATATTTTCAGCATTAACAAAAAAATAAGATTTTTGGAGCTTCATAACTTGCATATCTCGGCCAAAATAAGTCCGATCTTTGAGTGGTATACCTTTTTAGACTCGTTAAGATCAGAATTATAGATTGCCATTTAAAAATGGCCATGCCAGCAAATTTAATTTTTTGCCAAAAATGACCATGATCCGACATCAAATACCCGAGTTATGAGCATTCAAAGATGACCATGTAATATTTTCAGCATTAACAAAAAAATAAGATTTTTGGAGCTTCATAACTTGCATATCTCGGCCAAAATAAGTCCGATCTTTGAGTGGTATACCTTTTTAGACTCGTTAAGATCAGAATTATAGATTGCCATTTAAAAATGGCCATGCCAGCAAATTTCATTTTTTGCCAAAAATGACCATGATCCGACATCAAATACCCGAGTTATGAGCATTCAAAGATGACCATGTAATATTTTCAGCATTAACAAAAAAATAAGATTTTTGGAGCTTCATAACTTGCATATCTCGGCCAAAATAAGTCCGATCTTTGAGTGGTATACCTTTTTAGACTCGTTAAGATCAGAGTTATAGATTGCCATTTAAAAATGGCCATGCCAGCAAATTTCATTTTTTGCCAAAAATGACCATGATCCGACATCAAATACCCGAGTTATGAGCATTCAAAGATGACCATGTAATATTTTCAGCATTAACAAAAAAATAAGATTTTTGGAGCTTCATAACTTGCATATCTCGGCCAAAATAAGTCCGATCTTTGAGTGGTATACCTTTTTAGACTCGTTAAGATCAGAATTATAGATTGCCATTTAAAAATGGCCATGCCAGCAAATTTCATTTTTTGCCAAAAATGACCATGATCCGACATCAAATACCCGAGTTATGAGCATTCAAAGATGACCATGTAATATTTTCAGCATTAACAAAAAAATAAGATTTTTGGAGCTTCATAACTTGCATATCTCGGCCAAAATAAGTCCGATCTTTGAGTGGTATACCTTTTTAGACTCGTTAAGATCAGAATTATAGATTGCCATTTAAAAATGGCCATGCCAGCAAATTTCATTTTTTGCCAAAAATGACCATGATCCGACATCAAATACCCGAGTTATGAGCATTCAAAGATGACCATGTAATATTTTCAGCATTAACAAAAAAATAAGATTTTTGGAGCTTCATAACTTGCATATCTCGGCCAAAATAAGTCCGATCTTTGAGTGGTATACCTTTTTAGACTCGTTAAGATCAGAATTATAGATTGCCATTTAAAAATGGCCATGCCAGCAAATTTCATTTTTTGCCAAAAATGACCATGATCCGACATCAAATACCCGAGTTATGAGCATTCAAAGATGACCATGTAATATTTTCAGCATTAACAAAAAAATAAGATTTTTGGAGCTTCATAACTTGCATATCTCGGCCAAAATAAGTCCGATCTTTGAGTGGTATACCTTTTTAGACTCGTTAAGATCAGAATTATAGATTGCCATTTAAAAATGGCCATGCCAGAAAATTTAATTTTTTGCCAAAAATGACCATGATCCGACATCAAATACCCGAGTTATGAGCATTCAAAGATGACCATGTAATATTTTCAGCATTAACAAAAAAATAAGATTTTTGGAGCTTCATAACTTGCATATCTCGGCCAAAATAAGTCCGATCTTTGAGTGGTATACCTTTTTAGACTCGTTAAGATCAGAGTTATAGATTGCCATTTAAAAATGGCCATGCCAGCAAATTTCATTTTTTGCCAAAAATGACCATGATCCGACATCAAATACCCGAGTTATGAGCATTCAAAGATGACCATGTAATATTTTCAGCATTAACAAAAAAATCAGATTTTTGGAGCTTCATAACTTGCATATCTCGGCCAAAATAAGTCCGATCTTTGAGTGGTATACCTTTTTAGACTCGTTAAGATCAGAATTATAGATTGCCATTTAAAAATGGCCATGCCAGCAAATTTCATTTTTTGCCAAAAATGACCATGATCCGACATCAAATACCCGAGTTATGAGCATTCAAAGATGACCATGTAATATTTTCAGCATTAACAAAAAAATAAGATTTTTGGAGCTTCATAACTTGCATATCTCGGCCAAAATAAGTCCGATCTTTGAGTGGTATACCTTTTTAGACTCGTTAAGATCAGAATTATAGATTGCCATTTAAAAATGGCCATGCCAGCAAATTTCATTTTTTGCCAAAAATGACCATGATCCGACATCAAATACCCGAGTTATGAGCATTCAAAGATGACCATGTAATATTTTCAGCATTAACAAAAAAATAAGATTTTTGGAGCTTCATAACTTGCATATCTCGGCCAAAATAAGTCCGATCTTTGAGTGGTATACCTTTTTAGACTCGTTAAGATCAGAATTATAGATTGCCATTTAAAAATGGCCATGCCAGCAAATTTCATTTTTTGCCAAAAATGACCATGATCCGACATCAAATACCCGAGTTATGAGCATTCAAAGATGACCATGTAATATTTTCAGCATTAACAAAAAAATAAGATTTTTGGAGCTTCATAACTTGCATATCTCGGCCAAAATAAGTCCGATCTTTGAGTGGTATACCTTTTTAGACTCGTTAAGATCAGAATTATAGATTGCCATTTAAAAATGGCCATGCCAGCAAATTTCATTTTTTGCCAAAAATGACCATGATCCGACATCAAATACCCGAGTTATGAGCATTCAAAGATGACCATGTAATATTTTCAGCATTAACAAAAAAATAAGATTTTTGGAGCTTCATAACTTGCATATCTCGGCCAAAATAAGTCCGATCTTTGAGTGGTATACCTTTTTAGACTCGTTAAGATCAGAGTTATAGATTGCCATTTAAAAATGGCCATGCCAGCAAATTTCATTTTTTGCCAAAAATGACCATGATCCGACATCAAATACCCGAGTTATGAGCATTCAAAGATGACCATGTAATATTTTCAGCATTAACAAAAAAATAAGATTTTTGGAGCTTCATAACTTGCATATCTCGGCCAAAATAAGTCCGATCTTTGAGTGGTATACCTTTTTAGACTCGTTAAGATCAGAATTATAGATTGCCATTTAAAAATGGCCATGCCAGCAAATTTCATTTTTTGCCAAAAATGACCATGATCCGACATCAAATACCCGAGTTATGAGCATTCAAAGATGACCATGTAATATTTTCAGCATTAACAAAAAAATAAGATTTTTGGAGCTTCATAACTTGCATATCTCGGCCAAAATAAGTCCGATCTTTGAGTGGTATACCTTTTTAGACTCGTTAAGATCAGAATTATAGATTGCCATTTAAAAATGGCCATGCCAGCAAATTTCATTTTTTGCCAAAAATGACCATGATCCGACATCAAATACCCGAGTTATGAGCATTCAAAGATGACCATGTAATATTTTCAGCATTAACAAAAAAATAAGATTTTTGGAGCTTCATAACTTGCATATCTCGGCCAAAATAAGTCCGATCTTTGAGTGGTATACCTTTTTAGACTCGTTAAGATCAGAATTATAGATTGCCATTTAAAAATGGCCATGCCAGCAAATTTCATTTTTTGCCAAAAATGACCATGATCCGACATCAAATACCCGAGTTATGAGCATTCAAAGATGACCATGTAATATTTTCAGCATTAACAAAAAAATAAGATTTTTGGAGCTTCATAACTTGCATATCTCGGCCAAAATAAGTCCGATCTTTGAGTGGTATACCTTTTTAGACTCGTTAAGATCAGAATTATAGATTGCCATTTAAAAATGGCCATGCCAGCAAATTTCATTTTTTGCCAAAAATGACCATGATCCGACATCAAATACCCGAGTTATGAGCATTCAAAGATGACCATGTAATATTTTCAGCATTAACAAAAAAATAAGATTTTTGGAGCTTCATAACTTGCATATCTCGGCCAAAATAAGTCCGATCTTTGAGTGGTATACCTTTTTAGACTCGTTAAGATCAGAATTATAGATTGCCATTTAAAAATGGCCATGCCAGCAAATTTCATTTTTTGCCAAAAATGACCATGATCCGACATCAAATACCCGAGTTATGAGCATTCAAAGATGACCATGTAATATTTTCAGCATTAACAAAAAAATAAGATTTTTGGAGCTTCATAACTTGCATATCTCGGCCAAAATAAGTCCGATCTTTGAGTGGTATACCTTTTTAGACTCGTTAAGATCAGAATTATAGATTGCCATTTAAAAATGGCCATGCCAGCAAATTTCATTTTTTGCCAAAAATGACCATGATCCGACATCAAATACCCGAGTTATGAGCATTCAAAGATGACCATGTAATATTTTCAGCATTAACAAAAAAATAAGATTTTTGGAGCTTCATAACTTGCATATCTCGGCCAAAATAAGTCCGATCTTTGAGTGGTATACCTTTTTAGACTCGTTAAGATCAGAATTATAGATTGCCATTTAAAAATGGCCATGCCAGCAAATTTCATTTTTTGCCAAAAATGACCATGATCCGACATCAAATACCCGAGTTATGAGCATTCAAAGATGACCATGTAATATTTTCAGCATTAACAAAAAAATAAGATTTTTGGAGCTTCATAACTTGCATATCTCGGCCAAAATAAGTCCGATCTTTGAGTGGTATACCTTTTTTAGACTCGTTAAGATCAGAATTATAGATTGCCATTTAAAAATGGCCATGCCAGCAAATTTCATTTTTTGCCAAAAATGACCATGATCCGACATCAAATACCCGAGTTATGAGCATTCAAAGATGACCATGTAATATTTTCAGCATTAACAAAAAAATAAGATTTTTGGAGCTTCATAACTTGCATATCTCGGCCAAAATAAGTCCGATCTTTGAGTGGTATACCTTTTTAGACTCGTTAAGATCAGAATTATAGATTGCCATTTAAAAATGGCCATGCCAGCAAATTTCATTTTTTGCCAAAAATGACCATGATCCGACATCAAATACCCGAGTTATGAGCATTCAAAGATGACCATGTAATATTTTCAGCATTAACAAAAAAATAAGATTTTTGGAGCTTCATAACTTGCATATCTCGGCCAAAATAAGTCCGATCTTTGAGTGGTATACCTTTTTAGACTCGTTAAGATCAGAATTATAGATTGCCATTTAAAAATGGCCATGCCAGCTAATTTCATTTTTTGCCAAAAATGACCATGATCCGACATCAAATACCCGAGTTATGAGCATTCAAAGATGACCATGTAATATTTTCAGCATTAACAAAAAAATAAGATTTTTGGAGCTTCATAACTTGCATATCTCGGCCAAAATAAGTCCGATCTTTGAGTGGTATACCTTTTTAGACTCGTTAAGATCAGAATTATAGATTGCCATTTAAAAATGGCCATGCCAGCAAATTTCATTTTTTGCCAAAAATGACCATGATCCGACATCAAATACCCGAGTTATGAGCATTCAAAGATGACCATGTAATATTTTCAGCATTAACAAAAAAATAAGATTTTTGGAGCTTCATAACTTGCATATCTCGGCCAAAATAAGTCCGATCTTTGAGTGGTATACCTTTTTAGACTCGTTAAGATCAGAATTATAGATTGCCATTTAAAAATGGCCATGCCAGCAAATTTAATTTTTTGCCAAAAATGACCATGATCCGACATCAAATACCCGAGTTATGAGCATTCAAAGATGACCATGTAATATTTTCAGCATTAACAAAAAAATAAGATTTTTGGAGCTTCATAACTTGCATATCTCGGCCAAAATAAGTCCGATCTTTGAGTGGTATACCTTTTTAGACTCGTTAAGATCAGAATTATAGATTGCCATTTAAAAATGGCCATGCCAGCAAATTTCATTTTTTGCCAAAAATGACCATGATCCGACATCAAATACCCGAGTTATGAGCATTCAAAGATGACCATGTAATATTTTCAGCATTAACAAAAAAATAAGATTTTTGGAGCTTCATAACTTGCATATCTCGGCCAAAATAAGTCCGATCTTTGAGTGGTATACCTTTTTAGACTCGTTAAGATCAGAATTATAGATTGCCATTTAAAAATGGCCATGCCAGCAAATTTCATTTTTTGCCAAAAATGACCATGATCCGACATCAAATACCCGAGTTATGAGCATTCAAAGATGACCATGTAATATTTTCAGCATTAACAAAAAAATAAGATTTTTGGAGCTTCATAACTTGCATATCTCGGCCAAAATAAGTCCGATCTTTGAGTGGTATACCTTTTTAGACTCGTTAAGATCAGAATTATAGATTGCCATTTAAAAATGGCCATGCCAGCAAATTTCATTTTTTGCCAAAAATGACCATGATCCGACATCAAATACCCGAGTTATGAGCATTCAAAGATGACCATGTAATATTTTCAGCATTAACAAAAAAATAAGATTTTTGGAGCTTCATAACTTGCATATCTCGGCCAAAATAAGTCCGATCTTTGAGTGGTATACCTTTTTAGACTCGTTAAGATCAGAATTATAGATTGCCATTTAAAAATGGCCATGCCAGCAAATTTCATTTTTTGCCAAAAATGACCATGATCCGACATCAAATACCCGAGTTATGAGCATTCAAAGATGACCATGTAATATTTTCAGCATTAACAAAAAAATAAGATTTTTGGAGCTTCATAACTTGCATATCTCGGCCAAAATAAGTCCGATCTTTGAGTGGTATACCTTTTTAGACTCGTTAAGATCAGAATTATAGATTGCCATTTAAAAATGGCCATGCCAGCAAATTTCATTTTTTGCCAAAAATGACCATGATCCGACATCAAATACCCGAGTTATGAGCATTCAAAGATGACCATGTAATATTTTCAGCATTAACAAAAAAATAAGATTTTTGGAGCTTCATAACTTGCATATCTCGGCCAAAATAAGTCCGATCTTTGAGTGGTATACCTTTTTAGACTCGTTAAGATCAGAATTATAGATTGCCATTTAAAAATGGCCATGCCAGCAAATTTCATTTTTTGCCAAAAATGACCATGATCCGACATCAAATACCCGAGTTATGAGCATTCAAAGATGACCATGTAATATTTTCAGCATTAACAAAAAAATAAGATTTTTGGAGCTTCATAACTTGCATATCTCGGCCAAAATAAGTCCGATCTTTGAGTGGTATACCTTTTTAGACTCGTTAAGATCAGAATTATAGATTGCCATTTAAAAATGGCCATGCCAGCAAATTTCATTTTTTGCCAAAAATGACCATGATCCGACATCAAATACCCGAGTTATGAGCATTCAAAGATGACCATGTAATATTTTCAGCATTAACAAAAAAATAAGATTTTTGGAGCTTCATAACTTGCATATCTCGGCCAAAATAAGTCCGATCTTTGAGTGGTATACCTTTTTAGACTCGTTAAGATCAGAATTATAGATTGCCATTTAAAAATGGCCATGCCAGCAAATTTCATTTTTTGCCAAAAATGACCATGATCCGACATCAAATACCCGAGTTATGAGCATTCAAAGATGACCATGTAATATTTTCAGCATTAACAAAAAAATAAGATTTTTGGAGCTTCATAACTTGCATATCTCGGCCAAAATAAGTCCGATCTTTGAGTGGTATACCTTTTTAGACTCGTTAAGATCAGAATTATAGATTGCCATTTAAAAATGGCCATGCCAGCAAATTTCATTTTTTGCCAAAAATGACCATGATCCGACATCAAATACCCGAGTTATGAGCATTCAAAGATGACCATGTAATATTTTCAGCATTAACAAAAAAATAAGATTTTTGGAGCTTCATAACTTGCATATCTCGGCCAAAATAAGTCCGATCTTTGAGTGGTATACCTTTTTAGACTCGTTAAGATCAGAATTATAGATTGCCATTTAAAAATGGCCATGCCAGCAAATTTCATTTTTTGCCAAAAATGACCATGATCCGACATCAAATACCCGAGTTATGAGCATTCAAAGATGACCATGTAATATTTTCAGCATTAACAAAAAAATAAGATTTTTGGAGCTTCATAACTTGCATATCTCGGCCAAAATAAGTCCGATCTTTGAGTGGTATACCTTTTTAGACTCGTTAAGATCAGAATTATAGATTGCCATTTAAAAATGGCCATGCCAGCAAATTTCATTTTTTGCCAAAAATGACCATGATCCGACATCAAATACCCGAGTTATGAGCATTCAAAGATGACCATGTAATATTTTCAGCATTAACAAAAAAATAAGATTTTTGGAGCTTCATAACTTGCATATCTCGGCCAAAATAAGTCCGATCTTTGAGTGGTATACCTTTTTAGACTCGTTAAGATCAGAATTATAGATTGCCATTTAAAAATGGCCATGCCAGCAAATTTCATTTTTTGCCAAAAATGACCATGATCCGACATCAAATACCCGAGTTATGAGCATTCAAAGATGACCATGTAATATTTTCAGCATTAACAAAAAAATAAGATTTTTGGAGCTTCATAACTTGCATATCTCGGCCAAAATAAGTCCGATCTTTGAGTGGTATACCTTTTTAGACTCGTTAAGATCAGAATTATAGATTGCCATTTAAAAATGGCCATGCCAGCAAATTTCATTTTTTGCCAAAAATGACCATGATCCGACATCAAATACCCGAGTTATGAGCATTCAAAGATGACCATGTAATATTTTCAGCATTAACAAAAAAATAAGATTTTTGGAGCTTCATAACTTGCATATCTCGGCCAAAATAAGTCCGATCTTTGAGTGGTATACCTTTTTAGACTCGTTAAGATCAGAATTATAGATTGCCATTTAAAAATGGCCATGCCAGCAAATTTCATTTTTTGCCAAAAATGACCATGATCCGACATCAAATACCCGAGTTATGAGCATTCAAAGATGACCATGTAATATTTTCAGCATTAACAAAAAAATAAGATTTTTGGAGCTTCATAACTTGCATATCTCGGCCAAAATAAGTCCGATCTTTGAGTGGTATACCTTTTTAGACTCGTTAAGATCAGAATTATAGATTGCCATTTAAAAATGGCCATGCCAGCAAATTTCATTTTTTGCCAAAAATGACCATGATCCGACATCAAATACCCGAGTTATGAGCATTCAAAGATGACCATGTAATATTTTCAGCATTAACAAAAAAATAAGATTTTTGGAGCTTCATAACTTGCATATCTCGGCCAAAATAAGTCCGATCTTTGAGTGGTATACCTTTTTAGACTCGTTAAGATCAGAATTATAGATTGCCATTTAAAAATGGCCATGCCAGCAAATTTCATTTTTTGCCAAAAATGACCATGATCCGACATCAAATACCCGAGTTATGAGCATTCAAAGATGACCATGTAATATTTTCAGCATTAACAAAAAAATAAGATTTTTGGAGCTTCATAACTTGCATATCTCGGCCAAAATAAGTCCGATCTTTGAGTGGTATACCTTTTTAGACTCGTTAAGATCAGAATTATAGATTGCCATTTAAAAATGGCCATGCCAGCAAATTTCATTTTTTGCCAAAAATGACCATGATCCGACATCAAATACCCGAGTTATGAGCATTCAAAGATGACCATGTAATATTTTCAGCATTAACAAAAAAATAAGATTTTTGGAGCTTCATAACTTGCATATCTCGGCCAAAATAAGTCCGATCTTTGAGTGGTATACCTTTTTAGACTCGTTAAGATCAGAATTATAGATTGCCATTTAAAAATGGCCATGCCAGCAAATTTCATTTTTTGCCAAAAATGACCATGATCCGACATCAAATACCCGAGTTATGAGCATTCAAAGATGACCATGTAATATTTTCAGCATTAACAAAAAAATAAGATTTTTGGAGCTTCATAACTTGCATATCTCGGCCAAAATAAGTCCGATCTTTGAGTGGTATACCTTTTTAGACTCGTTAAGATCAGAATTATAGATTGCCATTTAAAAATGGCCATGCCAGCAAATTTCATTTTTTGCCAAAAATGACCATGATCCGACATCAAATACCCGAGTTATGAGCATTCAAAGATGACCATGTAATATTTTCAGCATTAACAAAAAAATAAGATTTTTGGAGCTTCATAACTTGCATATCTCGGCCAAAATAAGTCCGATCTTTGAGTGGTATACCTTTTTAGACTCGTTAAGATCAGAATTATAGATTGCCATTTAAAAATGGCCATGCCAGCAAATTTCATTTTTTGCCAAAAATGACCATGATCCGACATCAAATACCCGAGTTATGAGCATTCAAAGATGACCATGTAATATTTTCAGCATTAACAAAAAAATAAGATTTTTGGAGCTTCATAACTTGCATATCTCGGCCAAAATAAGTCCGATCTTTGAGTGGTATACCTTTTTAGACTCGTTAAGATCAGAATTATAGATTGCCATTTAAAAATGGCCATGCCAGCAAATTTCATTTTTTGCCAAAAATGACCATGATCCGACATCAAATACCCGAGTTATGAGCATTCAAAGATGACCATGTAATATTTTCAGCATTAACAAAAAAATAAGATTTTTGGAGCTTCATAACTTGCATATCTCGGCCAAAATAAGTCCGATCTTTGAGTGGTATACCTTTTTAGACTCGTTAAGATCAGAATTATAGATTGCCATTTAAAAATGGCCATGCCAGCAAATTTCATTTTTTGCCAAAAATGACCATGATCCGACATCAAATACCCGAGTTATGAGCATTCAAAGATGACCATGTAATATTTTCAGCATTAACAAAAAAATAAGATTTTTGGAGCTTCATAACTTGCATATCTCGGCCAAAATAAGTCCGATCTTTGAGTGGTATACCTTTTTAGACTCGTTAAGATCAGAATTATAGATTGCCATTTAAAAATGGCCATGCCAGCAAATTTCATTTTTTGCCAAAAATGACCATGATCCGACATCAAATACCCGAGTTATGAGCATTCAAAGATGACCATGTAATATTTTCAGCATTAACAAAAAAATAAGATTTTTGGAGCTTCATAACTTGCATATCTCGGCCAAAATAAGTCCGATCTTTGAGTGGTATACCTTTTTAGACTCGTTAAGATCAGAATTATAGATTGCCATTTAAAAATGGCCATGCCAGCAAATTTCATTTTTTGCCAAAAATGACCATGATCCGACATCAAATACCCGAGTTATGAGCATTCAAAGATAACCATGTAATATATTCAGCATTAACAAAAAAATAAGATTTTTGGAGCTTCATAACTTGCATATCTCGGCCAAAATAAGTCCGATTTTTGGGTGGTATACCTTTTTAGACTCGTTAAGATCAGAATTATAGATTGCCATTTAAAAATGGCCATGCCAGCAAATTTCTTTTTTTGCCAAAAATGACCATGATCCGACAGCAAATACCCGAGTTATGAGCATTCAAAGATGACCATGTAATATTTTCAGCATTAACAAAAAAATAAGATTTTTGGAGCTTTATAACTTGCATATCTCGGCCAAAATAAGTCCGATCTTTGAGTGGTATACCTTTTTAGACTCGTTAAGATCAGAATTATAGATTGCCATTTAAAAATGGCCATGCCAGCAAATTTCATTTTTTGCCAAAAATGACCATGATCCGACATCAAATACCCGAGTTATGAGCATTCAAAGATGACCATGTAATATTTTCAGCATTAACAAAAAAATAAGATTTTTGGAGCTTCATAACTTGCATATCTCGGCCAAAATAAGTCCGATCTTTGAGTGGTATACCTTTTTAGACTCGTTAAGATCAGAATTATAGATTGCCATTTAAAAATGGCCATGCCAGCAAATTTCATTTTTTGCCAAAAATGACCATGATCCGACATCAAATACCCGAGTTATGAGCATTCAAAGATGACCATGTAATATTTTCAGCATTAACAAAAAAATAAGATTTTTGGAGCTTCATAACTTGCATATCTCGGCCAAAATAAGTCCGATCTTTGAGTGGTATACCTTTTTAGACTCGTTAAGATCAGAATTATAGATTGCCATTTAAAAATGGCCATGCCAGCAAATTTCATTTTTTGCCAAAAATGACCATGATCCGACATCAAATACCCGAGTTATGAGCATTCAAAGATGACCATGTAATATTTTCAGCATTAACAAAAAAATAAGATTTTTGGAGCTTCATAACTTGCATATCTCGGCCAAAATAAGTCCGATCTTTGAGTGGTATACCTTTTTAGACTCGTTAAGATCAGAATTATAGATTGCCATTTAAAAATGGCCATGCCAGCAAATTTCATTTTTTGCCAAAAATGACCATGATCCGACATCAAATACCCGAGTTATGAGCATTCAAAGATGACCATGTAATATTTTCAGCATTAACAAAAAAATAAGATTTTTGGAGCTTCATAACTTGCATATCTCGGCCAAAATAAGTCCGATCTTTGAGTGGTATACCTTTTTAGACTCGTTAAGATCAGAATTATAGATTGCCATTTAAAAATGGCCATGCCAGCAAATTTCATTTTTTGCCAAAAATGACCATGATCCGACATCAAATACCCGAGTTATGAGCATTCAAAGATGACCATGTAATATTTTCAGCATTAACAAAAAAATAAGATTTTTGGAGCTTCATAACTTGCATATCTCGGCCAAAATAAGTCCGATCTTTGAGTGGTATACCTTTTTAGACTCGTTAAGATCAGAATTATAGATTGCCATTTAAAAATGGCCATGCCAGCAAATTTCATTTTTTGCCAAAAATGACCATGATCCGACATCAAATACCCGAGTTATGAGCATTCAAAGATGACCATGTAATATTTTCAGCATTAACAAAAAAATAAGATTTTTGGAGCTTCATAACTTGCATATCTCGGCCAAAATAAGTCCGATCTTTGAGTGGTATACCTTTTTAGACTCGTTAAGATCAGAATTATAGATTGCCATTTAAAAATGGCCATGCCAGCAAATTTCATTTTTTGCCAAAAATGACCATGATCCGACATCAAATACCCGAGTTATGAGCATTCAAAGATGACCATGTAATATTTTCAGCATTAACAAAAAAATAAGATTTTTGGAGCTTCATAACTTGCATATCTCGGCCAAAATAAGTCCGATCTTTGAGTGGTATACCTTTTTAGACTCGTTAAGATCAGAATTATAGATTGCCATTTAAAAATGGCCATGCCAGCAAATTTCATTTTTTGCCAAAAATGACCATGATCCGACATCAAATACCCGAGTTATGAGCATTCAAAGATGACCATGTAATATTTTCAGCATTAACAAAAAAATAAGATTTTTGGAGCTTCATAACTTGCATATCTCGGCCAAAATAAGTCCGATCTTTGAGTGGTATACCTTTTTAGACTCGTTAAGATCAGAATTATAGATTGCCATTTAAAAATGGCCATGCCAGCAAATTTCATTTTTTGCCAAAAATGACCATGATCCGACATCAAATACCCGAGTTATGAGCATTCAAAGATGACCATGTAATATTTTCAGCATTAACAAAAAAATAAGATTTTTGGAGCTTCATAACTTGCATATCTCGGCCAAAATAAGTCCGATCTTTGAGTGGTATACCTTTTTAGACTCGTTAAGATCAGAATTATAGATTGCCATTTAAAAATGGCCATGCCAGCAAAATTTAATTTTTTGCCAAAAATGACCATGATCCGACATCAAATACCCGAGTTATGAGCATTCAAAGATGACCATGTAATATTTTCAGCATTAACAAAAAAATAAGATTTTTGGAGCTTCATAACTTGCATATCTCGGCCAAAATAAGTCCGATCTTTGAGTGGTATACCTTTTTAGACTCGTTAAGATCAGAATTATAGATTGCCATTTAAAAATGGCCATGCCAGCAAATTTCATTTTTTGCCAAAAATGACCATGATCCGACATCAAATACCCGAGTTATGAGCATTCAAAGATGACCATGTAATATTTTCAGCATTAACAAAAAAATAAGATTTTTGGAGCTTCATAACTTGCATATCTCGGCCAAAATAAGTCCGATCTTTGAGTGGTATACCTTTTTAGACTCGTTAAGATCAGAATTATAGATTGCCATTTAAAAATGGCCATGCCAGCAAATTTCATTTTTTGCCAAAAATGACCATGATCCGACATCAAATACCCGAGTTATGAGCATTCAAAGATGACCATGTAATATTTTCAGCATTAACAAAAAAATAAGATTTTTGGAGCTTCATAACTTGCATATCTCGGCCAAAATAAGTCCGATCTTTGAGTGGTATACCTTTTT
The DNA here is from genome assembly GCA_035045305.1 of Drosophila maculinotata. Taxonomy (NCBI): domain Eukaryota; kingdom Metazoa; phylum Arthropoda; class Insecta; order Diptera; family Drosophilidae; genus Drosophila; species Drosophila maculinotata. The sequence goes on along the minus strand of JAWNPD010000644.1, from coordinate 31,205 downwards.
AGACTCGTTAAGATCAGAATTATAGATTGCCATTTAAAAATGGCCATGCCAGCAAATTTCATTTTTTGCCAAAAATGACCATGATCCGACATCAAATACCCGAGTTATGAGCATTCAAAGATGACCATGTAATATTTTCAGCATTAACAAAAAAATAAGATTTTTGGAGCTTCATAACTTGCATATCTCGGCCAAAATAAGTCCGATCTTTGAGTGGTATACCTTTTTAGACTCGTTAAGATCAGAATTATAGATTGCCATTTAAAAATGGCCATGCCAGCAAATTTCATTTTTTGCCAAAAATGACCATGATCCGACATCAAATACCCGAGTTATGAGCATTCAAAGATGACCATGTAATATTTTCAGCATTAACAAAAAAATAAGATTTTTGGAGCTTCATAACTTGCATATCTCGGCCAAAATAAGTCCGATCTTTGAGTGGTATACCTTTTTAGACTCGTTAAGATCAGAATTATAGATTGCCATTTAAAAATGGCCATGCCAGCAAATTTCATTTTTTGCCAAAAATGACCATGATCCGACATCAAATACCCGAGTTATGAGCATTCAAAGATGACCATGTAATATTTTCAGCATTAACAAAAAAATAAGATTTTTGGAGCTTCATAACTTGCATATCTCGGCCAAAATAAGTCCGATCTTTGAGTGGTATACCTTTTTAGACTCGTTAAGATCAGAATTATAGATTGCCATTTAAAAATGGCCATGCCAGCAAATTTCATTTTTTGCCAAAAATGACCATGATCCGACATCAAATACCCGAGTTATGAGCATTCAAAGATGACCATGTAATATTTTCAGCATTAACAAAAAAATAAGATTTTTGGAGCTTCATAACTTGCATATCTCGGCCAAAATAAGTCCGATCTTTGAGTGGTATACCTTTTTAGACTCGTTAAGATCAGAATTATAGATTGCCATTTAAAAATGGCCATGCCAGCAAATTTCATTTTTTGCCAAAAATGACCATGATCCGACATCAAATACCCGAGTTATGAGCATTCAAAGATGACCATGTAATATTTTCAGCATTAACAAAAAAATAAGATTTTTGGAGCTTCATAACTTGCATATCTCGGCCAAAATAAGTCCGATCTTTGAGTGGTATACCTTTTTAGACTCGTTAAGATCAGAATTATAGATTGCCATTTAAAAATGGCCATGCCAGCAAATTTCATTTTTTGCCAAAAATGACCATGATCCGACATCAAATACCCGAGTTATGAGCATTCAAAGATGACCATGTAATATTTTCAGCATTAACAAAAAAATAAGATTTTTGGAGCTTCATAACTTGCATATCTCGGCCAAAATAAGTCCGATCTTTGAGTGGTATACCTTTTTAGACTCGTTAAGATCAGAATTATAGATTGCCATTTAAAAATGGCCATGCCAGCAAATTTCATTTTTTGCCAAAAATGACCATGATCCGACATCAAATACCCGAGTTATGAGCATTCAAAGATGACCATGTAATATTTTCAGCATTAACAAAAAAATAAGATTTTTGGAGCTTCATAACTTGCATATCTCGGCCAAAATAAGTCCGATCTTTGAGTGGTATACCTTTTTAGACTCGTTAAGATCAGAATTATAGATTGCCATTTAAAAATGGCCATGCCAGCAAATTTCATTTTTTGCCAAAAATGACCATGATCCGACATCAAATACCCGAGTTATGAGCATTCAAAGATGACCATGTAATATTTTCAGCATTAACAAAAAAATAAGATTTTTGGAGCTTCATAACTTGCATATCTCGGCCAAAATAAGTCCGATCTTTGAGTGGTATACCTTTTTAGACTCGTTAAGATCAGAATTATAGATTGCCATTTAAAAATGGCCATGCCAGCAAATTTCATTTTTTGCCAAAAATGACCATGATCCGACATCAAATACCCGAGTTATGAGCATTCAAAGATGACCATGTAATATTTTCAGCATTAACAAAAAAATAAGATTTTTGGAGCTTCATAACTTGCATATCTCGGCCAAAATAAGTCCGATCTTTGAGTGGTATACCTTTTTAGACTCGTTAAGATCAGAATTATAGATTGCCATTTAAAAATGGCCATGCCAGCAAATTTCATTTTTTGCCAAAAATGACCATGATCCGACATCAAATACCCGAGTTATGAGCATTCAAAGATGACCATGTAATATTTTCAGCATTAACAAAAAAATAAGATTTTTGGAGCTTCATAACTTGCATATCTCGGCCAAAATAAGTCCGATCTTTGAGTGGTATACCTTTTTAGACTCGTTAAGATCAGAATTATAGATTGCCATTTAAAAATGGCCATGCCAGCAAATTTCATTTTTTGCCAAAAATGACCATGATCCGACATCAAATACCCGAGTTATGAGCATTCAAAGATGACCATGTAATATTTTCAGCATTAACAAAAAAATAAGATTTTTGGAGCTTCATAACTTGCATATCTCGGCCAAAATAAGTCCGATCTTTGAGTGGTATACCTTTTTAGACTCGTTAAGATCAGAATTATAGATTGCCATTTAAAAATGGCCATGCCAGCAAATTTCATTTTTTGCCAAAAATGACCATGATCCGACATCAAATACCCGAGTTATGAGCATTCAAAGATGACCATGTAATATTTTCAGCATTAACAAAAAAATAAGATTTTTGGAGCTTCATAACTTGCATATCTCGGCCAAAATAAGTCCGATCTTTGAGTGGTATACCTTTTTAGACTCGTTAAGATCAGAATTATAGATTGCCATTTAAAAATGGCCATGCCAGCAAATTTCATTTTTTGCCAAAAATGACCATGATCCGACATCAAATACCCGAGTTATGAGCATTCAAAGATGACCATGTAATATTTTCAGCATTAACAAAAAAATAAGATTTTTGGAGCTTCATAACTTGCATATCTCGGCCAAAATAAGTCCGATCTTTGAGTGGTATACCTTTTTAGACTCGTTAAGATCAGAATTATAGATTGCCATTTAAAAATGGCCATGCCAGCAAATTTCATTTTTTGCCAAAAATGACCATGATCCGACATCAAATACCCGAGTTATGAGCATTCAAAGATGACCATGTAATATTTTCAGCATTAACAAAAAAATAAGATTTTTGGAGCTTCATAACTTGCATATCTCGGCCAAAATAAGTCCGATCTTTGAGTGGTATACCTTTTTAGACTCGTTAAGATCAGAATTATAGATTGCCATTTAAAAATGGCCATGCCAGCAAATTTAATTTTTTGCCAAAAATGACCATGATCCGACATCAAATACCCGAGTTATGAGCATTCAAAGATGACCATGTAATATTTTCAGCATTAACAAAAAAATAAGATTTTTGGAGCTTCATAACTTGCATATCTCGGCCAAAATAAGTCCGATCTTTGAGTGGTATACCTTTTTAGACTCGTTAAGATCAGAATTATAGATTGCCATTTAAAAATGGCCATGCCAGCAAATTTCATTTTTTGCCAAAAATGACCATGATCCGACATCAAATACCCGAGTTATGAGCATTCAAAGATGACCATGTAATATTTTCAGCATTAACAAAAAAATAAGATTTTTGGAGCTTCATAACTTGCATATCTCGGCCAAAATAAGTCCGATCTTTGAGTGGTATACCTTTTTAGACTCGTTAAGATCAGAATTATAGATTGCCATTAAAAAATGGCCATGCCAGCTAATTTCATTTTTTGCCAAAAATGACCATGATCCGACATCAAATACCCGAGTTATGAGCATTCAAAAATGACCATGTAATATTTTCAGCATTAACAAAAATATAAGATTTTTGGAGCTTCATAACTTTCATATCTCGGCCAAAATAAGTCCGATCTTTGAGTGGTATACCTTTTTAGACTCGTAAAGATCAGAATTATAGATTGCCATTTAAAAATGGCCATGCCATTAAATTTCATTTTTTGCCAAAAATGCATTAACAAAAAAATAAGATTTTGGGAGCTTCATAACTTGCATATCTCGGCCAAAATAAGTCCGATCTTTGAGTGGTATACCTTTTTAGAATCGTTAAGATCAGAATTATAGATTGCCATTTAAAAATGGCCATGCCAGCTAATTTAATTGTTTGCCAAAAATGACCATGATCCGACATCAAATACCCGAGTTATGAGCATTCAAAAATGACCATGTAATATTTTCAGCATTAACAAAAAAATAAGATTTTTGGAGCTTCATAACTTGCATATCTCGGCCAAAATAAGTCCGATCTTTGAGTGGTATACCTTTTTAGACTCGTTAAGATCAGAATTATAGATTGCCATTTAAAAATGGCCATGCCAGCAAATTTCATTTTTTGCCAAAAATGACCATGATCCGACATCAAATACCCGAGTTATGAGCATTCAAAGATGACCATGTAATATTTTCAGCATTAACAAAAAAATAAGATTTTTGGAGCTTCATAACTTGCATATCTCGGCCAAAATAAGTCCGATCTTTGAGTGGTATACCTTTTTAGACTCGTTAAGATCAGAATTATAGATTGCCATTTAAAAATGGCCATGCCAGCAAATTTCATTTTTTGCCAAAAATGACCATGATCCGACATCAAATACCCGAGTTATGAGCATTCAAAGATGACCATGTAATATTTTCAGCATTAACAAAAAAATAAGATTTTTGGAGCTTCATAACTTGCATATCTCGGCCAAAATAAGTCCGATCTTTGAGTGGTATACCTTTTTAGACTCGTTAAGATCAGAATTATAGATTGCCATTTAAAAATGGCCATGCCAGCAAATTTCATTTTTTGCCAAAAATGACCATGATCCGACATCAAATACCCGAGTTATGAGCATTCAAAGATGACCATGTAATATTTTCAGCATTAACAAAAAAATAAGATTTTTGGAGCTTCATAACTTGCATATCTCGGCCAAAATAAGTCCGATCTTTGAGTGGTATACCTTTTTAGACTCGTTAAGATCAGAATTATAGATTGCCATTTAAAAATGGCCATGCCAGCAAATTTCATTTTTTGCCAAAAATGACCATGATCCGACATCAAATACCCGAGTTATGAGCATTCAAAGATGACCATGTAATATTTTCAGCATTAACAAAAAAATAAGATTTTTGGAGCTTCATAACTTGCATATCTCGGCCAAAATAAGTCCGATCTTTGAGTGGTATACCTTTTTAGACTCGTTAAGATCAGAATTATAGATTGCCATTTAAAAATGGCCATGCCAGCAAATTTCATTTTTTGCCAAAAATGACCATGATCCGACATCAAATACCCGAGTTATGAGCATTCAAAGATGACCATGTAATATTTTCAGCATTAACAAAAAAATAAGATTTTTGGAGCTTCATAACTTGCATATCTCGGCCAAAATAAGTCCGATCTTTGAGTGGTATACCTTTTTAGACTCGTTAAGATCAGAATTATAGATTGCCATTTAAAAATGGCCATGCCAGCAAATTTCATTTTTTGCCAAAAATGACCATGATCCGACATCAAATACCCGAGTTATGAGCATTCAAAGATGACCATGTAATATTTTCAGCATTAACAAAAAAATAAGATTTTTGGAGCTTCATAACTTGCATATCTCGGCCAAAATAAGTCCGATCTTTGAGTGGTATACCTTTTTAGACTCGTTAAGATCAGAATTATAGATTGCCATTTAAAAATGGCCATGCCAGCAAATTTCATTTTTTGCCAAAAATGACCATGATCCGACATCAAATACCCGAGTTATGAGCATTCAAAGATGACCATGTAATATTTTCAGCATTAACAAAAAAATAAGATTTTTGGAGCTTCATAACTTGCATATCTCGGCCAAAATAAGTCCGATCTTTGAGTGGTATACCTTTTTAGACTCGTTAAGATCAGAATTATAGATTGCCATTTAAAAATGGCCATGCCAGCAAATTTCATTTTTTGCCAAAAATGACCATGATCCGACATCAAATACCCGAGTTATGAGCATTCAAAGATGACCATGTAATATTTTCAGCATTAACAAAAAAATAAGATTTTTGGAGCTTCATAACTTGCATATCTCGGCCAAAATAAGTCCGATCTTTGAGTGGTATACCTTTTTAGACTCGTTAAGATCAGAATTATAGATTGCCATTTAAAAATGGCCATGCCAGCAAATTTCATTTTTTGCCAAAAATGACCATGATCCGACATCAAATACCCGAGTTATGAGCATTCAAAGATGACCATGTAATATTTTCAGCATTAACAAAAAAATAAGATTTTTGGAGCTTCATAACTTGCATATCTCGGCCAAAATAAGTCCGATCTTTGAGTGGTATACCTTTTTAGACTCGTTAAGATCAGAATTATAGATTGCCATTTAAAAATGGCCATGCCAGCAAATTTCATTTTTTGCCAAAAATGACCATGATCCGACATCAAATACCCGAGTTATGAGCATTCAAAAATGACCATGTAATATTTTCAGCATTAACAAAAAAATAAGATTTTTGGAGCTTCATAACTTGCATATCTCGGCCAAAATAAGTCCGATCTTTGAGTGGTATACCTTTTTAGACTCGTTAAGATCAGAATTATAGATTGCCATTTAAAAATGGCCATGCCAGCAAATTTCATTTTTTGCCAAAAATGACCATGATCCGACATCAAATACCCGAGTTATGAGCATTCAAAGATGACCATGTAATATTTTCAGCATTAACAAAAAAATAAGATTTTTGGAGCTTCATAACTTGCATATCTCGGCCAAAATAAGTCCGATCTTTGAGTGGTATACCTTTTTAGACTCGTTAAGATCAGAATTATAGATTGCCATTTAAAAATGGCCATGCCAGCAAATTTCATTTTTTGCCAAAAATGACCATGATCCGACATCAAATACCCGAGTTATGAGCATTCAAAGATGACCATGTAATATTTTCAGCATTAACAAAAAAATAAGATTTTTGGAGCTTCATAACTTGCATATCTCGGCCAAAATAAGTCCGATCTTTGAGTGGTATACCTTTTTAGACTCGTTAAGATCAGAATTATAGATTGCCATTTAAAAATGGCCATGCCAGCAAATTTCATTTTTTGCCAAAAATGACCATGATCCGACATCAAATACCCGAGTTATGAGCATTCAAAGATGACCATGTAATATTTTCAGCATTAACAAAAAAATAAGATTTTTGGAGCTTCATAACTTGCATATCTCGGCCAAAATAAGTCCGATCTTTGAGTGGTATACCTTTTTAGACTCGTTAAGATCAGAATTATAGATTGCCATTTAAAAATGGCCATGCCAGCAAATTTCATTTTTTGCCAAAAATGACCATGATCCGACATCAAATACCCGAGTTATGAGCATTCAAAGATGACCATGTAATATTTTCAGCATTAACAAAAAAATAAGATTTTTGGAGCTTCATAACTTGCATATCTCGGCCAAAATAAGTCCGATCTTTGAGTGGTATACCTTTTTAGACTCGTTAAGATCAGAATTATAGATTGCCATTTAAAAATGGCCATGCCAGCAAATTTCATTTTTTGCCAAAAATGACCATGATCCGACATCAAATACCCGAGTTATGAGCATTCAAAGATGACCATGTAATATTTTCAGCATTAACAAAAAAATAAGATTTTTGGAGCTTCATAACTTGCATATCTCGGCCAAAATAAGTCCGATCTTTGAGTGGTATACCTTTTTAGACTCGTTAAGATCAGAATTATAGATTGCCATTTAAAAATGGCCATGCCAGCAAATTTCATTTTTTGCCAAAAATGACCATGATCCGACATCAAATACCCGAGTTATGAGCATTCAAAGATGACCATGTAATATTTTCAGCATTAACAAAAAAATAAGATTTTTGGAGCTTCATAACTTGCATATCTCGGCCAAAATAAGTCCGATCTTTGAGTGGTATACCTTTTTAGACTCGTTAAGATCAGAATTATAGATTGCCATTTAAAAATGGCCATGCCAGCAAATTTCATTTTTTGCCAAAAATGACCATGATCCGACATCAAATACCCGAGTTATGAGCATTCAAAGATGACCATGTAATATTTTCAGCATTAACAAAAAAATAAGATTTTTGGAGCTTCATAACTTGCATATCTCGGCCAAAATAAGTCCGATCTTTGAGTGGTATACCTTTTTAGACTCGTTAAGATCAGAATTATAGATTGCCATTTAAAAATGGCCATGCCAGCAAATTTCATTTTTTGCCAAAAATGACCATGATCCGACATCAAATACCCGAGTTATGAGCATTCAAAGATGACCATGTAATATTTTCAGCATTAACAAAAAAATAAGATTTTTGGAGCTTCATAACTTGCATATCTCGGCCAAAATAAGTCCGATCTTTGAGTGGTATACCTTTTTAGACTCGTTAAGATCAGAATTATAGATTGCCATTTAAAAATGGCCATGCCAGCAAATTTCATTTTTTGCCAAAAATGACCATGATCCGACATCAAATACCCGAGTTATGAGCATTCAAAGATGACCATGTAATATTTTCAGCATTAACAAAAAAATAAGATTTTTGGAGCTTCATAACTTGCATATCTCGGCCAAAATAAGTCCGATCTTTGAGTGGTATACCTTTTTAGACTCGTTAAGATCAGAATTATAGATTGCCATTTAAAAATGGCCATGCCAGCAAATTTCATTTTTTGCCAAAAATGACCATGATCCGACATCAAATACCCGAGTTATGAGCATTCAAAGATGACCATGTAATATTTTCAGCATTAACAAAAAAATAAGATTTTTGGAGCTTCATAACTTGCATATCTCGGCCAAAATAAGTCCGATCTTTGAGTGGTATACCTTTTTAGACTCGTTAAGATCAGAATTATAGATTGCCATTTAAAAATGGCCATGCCAGCAAATTTCATTTTTTGCCAAAAATGACCATGATCCGACATCAAATACCCGAGTTATGAGCATTCAAAGATGACCATGTAATATTTTCAGCATTAACAAAAAAATAAGATTTTTGGAGCTTCATAACTTGCATATCTCGGCCAAAATAAGTCCGATCTTTGAGTGGTATACCTTTTTAGACTCGTTAAGATCAGAATTATAGATTGCCATTTAAAAATGGCCATGCCAGCAAATTTCATTTTTTGCCAAAAATGACCATGATCCGACATCAAATACCCGAGTTATGAGCATTCAAAGATGACCATGTAATATTTTCAGCATTAACAAAAAAATAAGATTTTTGGAGCTTCATAACTTGCATATCTCGGCCAAAATAAGTCCGATCTTTGAGTGGTATACCTTTTTAGACTCGTTAAGATCAGAATTATAGATTGCCATTTAAAAATGGCCATGCCAGCAAATTTCATTTTTTGCCAAAAATGACCATGATCCGACATCAAATACCCGAGTTATGAGCATTCAAAGATGACCATGTAATATTTTCAGCATTAACAAAAAAATAAGATTTTTGGAGCTTCATAACTTGCATATCTCGGCCAAAATAAGTCCGATCTTTGAGTGGTATACCTTTTTAGACTCGTTAAGATCAGAATTATAGATTGCCATTTAAAAATGGCCATGCCAGCAAATTTCATTTTTTGCCAAAAATGACCATGATCCGACATCAAATACCCGAGTTATGAGCATTCAAAGATGACCATGTAATATTTTCAGCATTAACAAAAAAATAAGATTTTTGGAGCTTCATAACTTGCATATCTCGGCCAAAATAAGTCCGATCTTTGAGTGGTATACCTTTTTAGACTCGTTAAGATCAGAATTATAGATTGCCATTTAAAAATGGCCATGCCAGCAAATTTCATTTTTTGCCAAAAATGACCATGATCCGACATCAAATACCCGAGTTATGAGCATTCAAAGATGACCATGTAATATTTTCAGCATTAACAAAAAAATAAGATTTTTGGAGCTTCATAACTTGCATATCTCGGCCAAAATAAGTCCGATCTTTGAGTGGTATACCTTTTTAGACTCGTTAAGATCAGAATTATAGATTGCCATTTAAAAATGGCCATGCCAGCAAATTTCATTTTTTGCCAAAAATGACCATGATCCGACATCAAATACCCGAGTTATGAGCATTCAAAGATGACCATGTAATATTTTCAGCATTAACAAAAAAATAAGATTTTTGGAGCTTCATAACTTGCATATCTCGGCCAAAATAAGTCCGATCTTTGAGTGGTATACCTTTTTAGACTCGTTAAGATCAGAATTATAGATTGCCATTTAAAAATGGCCATGCCAGCAAATTTCATTTTTTGCCAAAAATGACCATGATCCGACATCAAATACCCGAGTTATGAGCATTCAAAGATGACCATGTAATATTTTCAGCATTAACAAAAAAATAAGATTTTTGGAGCTTCATAACTTGCATATCTCGGCCAAAATAAGTCCGATCTTTGAGTGGTATACCTTTTTAGACTCGTTAAGATCAGAATTATAGATTGCCATTTAAAAATGGCCATGCCAGCAAATTTCATTTTTTGCCAAAAATGACCATGATCCGACATCAAATACCCGAGTTATGAGCATTCAAAAATGACCATGTAATATTTTCAGCATTAACAAAAATATAAGATTTTTGGAGCTTCATAACTTGCATATCTCGGCCAAAATAAGTCCGATCTTTGAGTGGTATACCTTTTTAGACTCGTAAAGATCAGAATTATAGATTGCCATTTAAAAATGGCCATGCCATTATTTTTTGCCAAAAATGACCATGATCCGACATCAAATACCCGAGTTATGAGCATTCAAAGATGACCAAGTAATATTTTCAGCATTAACAAAAAAATAAGATTTTTGGAGCTTCATAACTTGCATATCTCGGCCAAAATAAGTCCGATCTTTGAGTGGTATACCTTTTTAGAATCGTTAAGATCAGAATTATAGATTGCCATTTAAAAATGGCCATGCCAGCTAATTTAATTGTTTGCCAAAAATGACCATGATCCGACATCAAATACCCGAGTTATGAGCATTCAAAAATGACCATGTAATATTTTCAGCATTAACAAAAAAATAAGATTTTTGGAGCTTCATAACTTGCATATCTCGGCCAAAATAAGTCCGATCTTTGAGTGGTATACCTTTTTAGACTCGTTAAGATCAGAATTATAGATTGCCATTTAAAAATGGCCATGCCAGCAAATTTCATTTTTTGCCAAAAATGACCATGATCCGACATCAAATACCCGAGTTATGAGCATTCAAAGATGACCATGTAATATTTTCAGCATTAACAAAAAAATAAGATTTTTGGAGCTTCATAACTTGCATATCTCGGCCAAAATAAGTCCGATCTTTGAGTGGTATACCTTTTTAGACTCGTTAAGATCAGAATTATAGATTGCCATTTAAAAATAGCCATGCCAGCAAATTTCATTTTTTGCCAAAAATGACCATGATCCGACATCAAATACCCGAGTTATGAGCATTCAAAGATGACCATGTAATATTTTCAGCATTAACAAAAAAATAAGATTTTTGGAGCTTCATAACTTGCATATCTCGGCCAAAATAAGTCCGATCTTTGAGTGGTATACCTTTTTAGACTCGTTAAGATCAGAATTATAGATTGCCATTAAAAAATGGCCATGCCAGCTAATTTCATTTTTTGCCAAAAATGACCATGATCCGACATCAAATACCCGAGTTATGAGCATTCAAAAATGACCATGTAATATTTTCAGCATTAACAAAAATATAAGATTTTTGGAGCTTCATAACTTGCATATCTCGGCCAAAATAAGTCCGATCTTTGAGTGGTATACCTTTTTAGACTCGTTAAGATCAGAATTATAGATATGCCATTTAAAAATGGCCATGCCAGCAAATTTCATTTTTTACCAAAAATGACCACGATCCGACATCAAATACCCGAGTTATGAGCATTCAAAGATGACCATGTAATATTTTCAGCATTAACAAAAAAATAAGATTTTTGCAGCTTCATAACTTGCATATCTCGGCCAAAATAAGTCCGATCTTTGAGTGGTATACCTTTTTAGACTCGTTAAGATCAGAATTATAGATTGCCATTTAAAAATGGCCATGCCAGCTAATTTCATTTTTTGCCAAAAATGACCATGATCCGACATCAAATACCCGAGTTATGAGCATTCAAAGATGACCATGTAATATTTTCAGCATTAACAAAAAAATAAGATATTTGGAGCTTCATAACTTGCATATCTCGGCCAAAATAAGTCCGATCTTTGAGTGGTATACCTTTTTAGACTCGTTAAGATCAGAATTATAGATTGCCATTTAAAAATGGCCATGCCAGAAAATTTAATTTTTTGCCAAAAATGACCATGATCCGACATCAAATACCCGAGTTATGAGCATTCAAAGATGACCATGTAATATTTTCAGCATTAACAAAAAAATGAGATTTTTGGAGCTTCATAACTTGCATATCTCGGCCAAAATAAGTCCGATCTTTGAGTGGTATACCTTTTTAGACTCGTTAAGATCAGAATTATAGATTGCCATTTAAAAATGGCCATGCCAGCAAATTTCATTTTTTGCCAAAAATGACCATGATCCGACATCAAATACCCGAGTTATGAGCATTCAAAGATGACCATGTAATATTTTCAGCATTAACAAAAAAATAAGATTTTTGGAGCTTCATAACTTGCATATCTCGGCCAAAATAAGTCCGATCTTTGAGTGGTATACCTTTTTAGACTCGTTAAGATCAGAATTATAGATTGCCATTTAAAAATGGCCATGCCAGCAAATTTCATTTTTTGCCAAAAATGACCATGATCCGACATCAAATACCCGAGTTATGAGCATTCAAAGATGACCATGTAATATTTTCAGCATTAACAAAAAAATAAGATTTTTGGAGCTTCATAACTTGCATATCTCGGCCAAAATAAGTCCGATCTTTGAGTGGTATACCTTTTTAGACTCGTTAAGATCAGAATTATAGATTGCCATTTAAAAATGGCCATGCCAGCAAATTTCATTTTTTGCCAAAAATGACCATGATCCGACATCAAATACCCGAGTTATGAGCATTCAAAGATGACCATGTAATATTTTCAGCATTAACAAAAAAATAAGATTTTTGGAGCTTCATAACTTGCATATCTCGGCCAAAATAAGTCCGATCTTTGAGTGGTATACCTTTTTAGACTCGTTAAGATCAGAATTATAGATTGCCATTTAAAAATGGCCATGCCAGCAAATTTCATTTTTTGCCAAAAATGACCATGATCCGACATCAAATACCCGAGTTATGAGCATTCAAAGATGACCATGTAATATTTTCAGCATTAACAAAAAAATAAGATTTTTGGAGCTTCATAACTTGCATATCTCGGCCAAAATAAGTCCGATCTTTGAGTGGTATACCTTTTTAGACTCGTTAAGATCAGAATTATAGATTGCCATTTAAAAATGGCCATGCCAGCAAATTTCATTTTTTGCCAAAAATGACCATGATCCGACATCAAATACCCGAGTTATGAGCATTCAAAGATGACCATGTAATATTTTCAGCATTAACAAAAAAATAAGATTTTTGGAGCTTCATAACTTGCATATCTCGGCCAAAATAAGTCCGATCTTTGAGTGGTATACCTTTTTAGACTCGTTAAGATCAGAATTATAGATTGCCATTTAAAAATGGCCATGCCAGCAAATTTCATTTTTTGCCAAAAATGACCATGATCCGACATCAAATACCCGAGTTATGAGCATTCAAAGATGACCATGTAATATTTTCAGCATTAACAAAAAAATAAGATTTTTGGAGCTTCATAACTTGCATATCTCGGCCAAAATAAGTCCGATCTTTGAGTGGTATACCTTTTTAGACTCGTTAAGATCAGAATTATAGATTGCCATTTAAAAATGGCCATGCCAGCTAATTTAATTTTTTGCCAAAAATGACCATGATCCGACATCAAATACCCGAGTTATGAGCATTCAAAAATGACCATGTAATATTTTCAGCATTAACAAAAAAATAAGATTTTTGGAGCTTCATAACTTGCATATCTCGGCCAAAATAAGTCCGATCTTTGAGTGGTATACCTTTTTAGACTCGTTAAGATCAGAATTATAGATTGCCATTTAAAAATGGCCATGCCAGCAAATTTCATTTTTTGCCAAAAATGACCATGATCCGACATCAAATACCCGAGTTATGAGCATTCAAAGATGACCATGTAATATTTTCACCATTAACAAAAAAATAAGATTTTTGGAGCTTCATAACTTGCATATCTCGGCCAAAATAAGTCCGATCTTTGAGTGGTATACCTTTTTAGACTCGTTAAGATCAGAATTATAGATTGCCATTTAAAAATGGCCATGCCAGCAAATTTAATTTTTTGCCAAAAATGACCATGATCCGACATCAAATACCCGAGTTATGAGCATTCAAAGATGACCATGTAATATTTTCAGCATTAACAAAAAAATAAGATTTTTGGAGCTTCATAACTTGCATATCTCGGCCAAAATAAGTCCGATCTTTGAGTGGTATACCTTTTTAGACTCGTTAAGATCAGAATTATAGATTGCCATTTAAAAATGGCCATGCCAGCAAATTTCATTTTTTGCCAAAAATGACCATGATCCGACATCAAATACCCGAGTTATGAGCATTCAAAGATGACCATGTAATATTTTCAGCATTAACAAAAAAATCAGATTTTTGGAGCTTCATAACTTGCATATCTCGGCCAAAATAAGTCCGATCTTTGAGTGGTATACCTTTTTAGACTCGTTAAGATCAGAATTATAGATTGCCATTTAAAAATGGCCATGCCAGCAAATTTCATTTTTTGCTAAAAATGACCATGATCCGACATCAAATACCCGAGTTATGAGCATTCAAAGATGACCATGTAATATTTTCAGCATTAACACAAAAATAAGATTTTTGGAGCTTCATAACTTGCATATCTCGGCCAAAATAAGTCCGATCTTTGAGTGGTATACCTTTTTAGACTCGTTAAGATCAGAATTAAAAATTGCCATTTAAAAATGGCCATGCCAGCAAATTTCATTTTTTGCCAAAAATGACCATGATCCGACATCAAATACCCGAGTTATGAGCATTCAAAAATGACCATGTAATATTTTCAGCATTAACAAAAAAATTAAGATTTTTGGAGCTTCATAACTTGCATATCTCGGCCAAAATAAGTCCGATCTTTGAGTGGTATACCTTTTTAGACTCGTTAAGATCAGAATTATAGATTGCCATTTAAAAATGGCCATGCCAGCAAATTTCATTTTTTGCCAAAAATGACCATGATCCGACATCAAATACCCGAGTTATGAGCATTCAAAGATGACCATGTAATATTTTCAGCATTAACAAAAAAATAAGATTTTTGGAGCTTCATAACTTGCATATCTCGGCCAAAATAAGTCCGATCTTTGAGTGGTATACCTTTTTAGACTCGTTAAGATCAGAATTATAGATTGCCATTTAAAAATGGCCATGCCAGAAAATTTAATTTTTTTGCCAAAAATGACCATGATCCGACATCAAATACGCGAGTTATGAGCATTCAAAGATGACCATGTAATATTTTCAGCATTAACAAAAAAATTAGATTTTTGGAGCTTCATAACTTGCATATCTCGGCCAAAATAAGTCCGATCTTTGAGTAGTATACCTTTTTAGACTCGTTAAGATCAGAGTTATAGATTGCCATTTAAAAATGGCCATGCCAGCAAATTTCATTTTTTGCCAAAAATGACCATGATCCGACATCAAATACCCGAGTTATGAGCATTCAAAGATGACCATGTAATATTTTCAGCATTAACAAAAAAATCAGATTTTTAGAGCTTCATAACTTGCATATCTCGGCCAAAATAAGTCCGATCTTTGAGTGGTATACCTTTTTAGACTCGTTAAGATCAGAATTATAGATTGTCATTTAAAAATGGCCATGCCAGCAAATTTCATTTTTTGCCAAAAATGACCATGATCCGACATCAAATACCCGAGTTATGAGCATTCAAAGATGACCATGTAATATTTTCAGCATTCACAAAAAAATAAGATTTTTGGAGCTTCATAACTTGCATGTCTCGGCCAAAATAAGTCCGATCTTTGAGTGGTATACCTTTTTAGACTCGTTAAGATCAGAATTATAGATTGCCATTTAAAAATGGCCATGCCAGCAAATTTCATTTTTTGCCAAAAATGACCATGATCCGACATCAAATACCCGAGTTATGAGCATTCAAAGATGACCATGTAATATTTTCAGCATTAACAAAAAAATAAGATTTTTGGAGCTTCATAACTTGCATATCTCGGCCAAAATAAGTCCGATCTTTGAGTGGTATACCTTTTTAGACTCGTTAAGATCAGAATTATAGATTGCCATTTAAAAATGGCCATGCCAGCAAATTTCATTTTTTGCCAAAAATGACCATGATCCGACATCAAATACCCGAGTTATGAGCATTCAAAGATGACCATGTAATATTTTCAGCATTAACAAAAAAATCAGATTTTTGGAGCTTCATAACTTGCATATCTCGGCCAAAATAAGTCCGATCTTTGAGTGGTATACCTTTTTAGA
Organism: Drosophila maculinotata; assembly: GCA_035045305.1. NCBI lineage: Eukaryota > Metazoa > Arthropoda > Insecta > Diptera > Drosophilidae > Drosophila > Drosophila maculinotata. The sequence goes on along the minus strand of JAWNPD010000644.1, from coordinate 14,626 downwards.
CTCGTTAAGATCAGAATTATAGATTGCCATTTAAAAATGGCCATGCCATTTAAAAATGGCCATGCCAGCAAATTTCATTTTTTGCCAAAAATGACCATGATCCGACATCAAATACCCGAGTTATGAGCATTCAAAGATGACCATGTAATATTTTCAGCATTAACAAAAAAATAAGATTTTTGGAGCTTCATAACTTGCATATCTCGGCCAAAATAAGTCCGATCTTTGAGTGGTATACCTTTTTAGACTCGTTAAGATCAGAATTATAGATTGCCATTTAAAAATGGCCATGCCAGCAAATTTCATTTTTTGCTAAAAATGACCATGATCCGACATCAAATACCCGAGTTATGAGCATTCAAAGATGACCATGTAATATTTTCAGCATTAACACAAAAATAAGATTTTTGGAGCTTCATAACTTGCATATCTCGGCCAAAATAAGTCCGATCTTTGAGTGGTATACCTTTTTAGACTCGTTAAGATCAGAATTAAAAATTGCCATTTAAAAATGGCCATGCCAGCTAATTTAATTTTTTGCCAAAAATGACCATGATCCGACATCAAATACCCGAGTTATGAGCATTCAAAAATGACCATGTAATATTTTCAGCATTAACAAAAAAATAAGATTTTTGGAGCTTCATAACTTGCATATCTCGGCCAAAATAAGTCCGATCTTTGAGTGGTATACCTTTTTAGACTCGTTAAGATCAGAATTATAGATTGCCATTTAAAAATGGCCATGCCAGCAAATTTCATTTTTTGCCAAAAATGACCATGATCCGACATCAAATACCCGAGTTATGAGCATTCAAAGATGACCATGTAATATTTTCAGCATTAACAAAAAAATAAGATTTTTGGAGCTTCATAACTTGCATATCTCGGCCAAAATAAGTCCGATCTTTGAGTGGTATACCTTTTTAGACTCGTTAAGATCAGAATTATAGATTGCCATTTAAAAATGGCCATGCCAGAAAATTTATTTTTTTGCCAAAAATGACCATGATCCGACATCAAATACGCGAGTTATGAGCATTCAAAGATGACCATGTAATATTTTCAGCATTAACAAAAAAATTAGATTTTTGGAGCTTCATAACTTGCATATCTCGGCCAAAATAAGTCCGATCTTTGAGTGGTATACCTTTTTAGACTCGTTAAGATCAGAGTTATAGATTGCCATTTAAAAATGGCCATGCCAGCAAATTTCATTTTTTGCCAAAAATGACCATGATCCGACATCAAATACCCGAGTTATGAGCATTCAAAGATGACCATGTAATATTTTCAGCATTAACAAAAAAATCAGATTTTTAGAGCTTCATAACTTGCATATCTCGGCCAAAATAAGTCCGATCTTTGAGTGGTATACCTTTTTAGACTCGTTAAGATCAGAATTATAGATTGCCATTTAAAAATGGCCATGCCAGCAAATTTCATTTTTTGCCAAAAATGACCATGATCCGACATCAAATACCCGAGTTATGAGCATTCAAAGATGACCATGTAATATTTTCAGCATTAACAAAAAAATTAGATTTTTGGAGCTTCATAACTTGCATATCTCGGCCAAAATAAGTCCGATCTTTGAGTGGTATACCTTTTTAGACTCGTTAAGATCAGAATTATAGATTGCCATTTAAAAATGGCCATGCCAGCAAATTTCATTTTTTGCCAAAAATGACCATGATCCGACATCAAATACCCGAGTTATGAGCATTCAAAGATGACCATGTAATATTTTCAGCATTAACAAAAAAATAAGATTTTTAGAGCTTCATAACTTGCATATCTCGGCCAAAATAAGTCCGATCTTTGAGTGGTATACCTTTTTAGACTCGTTAAGATCAGAATTATAGATTGCCATTTAAAAATGGCCATGCCAGCAAATTTCATTTTTTGCCAAAAATGACCATGATCCGACATCAAATACCCGAGTTATGAGCATTCAAAGATGACCATGTAATATTTTCAGCATTAACAAAAAAATAAGATTTTTGGAGCTTCATAACTTGCATATCTCGGCCAAAATAAGTCCGATCTTTGAGTGGTATACCTTTTTAGACTCGTTAAGATCAGAATTATAGATTGCCATTTAAAAATGGCCATGCCAGCAAATTTCATTTTTTGCCAAAAATGACCATGATCCGACATCAAATACCCGAGTTATGAGCATTCAAAGATGACCATGTAATATTTTCAGCATTAACACAAAAATAAGATTTTTGGAGCTTCATAACTTGCATATCTCGGCCAAAATAAGTCCGATCTTTGAGTGGTATACCTTTTTAGACTCGTTAAGATCAGAATTAAAAATTGCCATTTAAAAATGGCCATGCCAGCAAATTTAATTTTTTGCCAAAAATGACCATGATCCGACATCAAATACCCGAGTTATGAGCATTCAAAAATGACCATGTAATATTTTCAGCATTAACAAAAAAATAAGATTTTTGGAGCTTCATAACTTGCATATCTCGGCCAAAATAAGTCCGATCTTTGAGTGGTATACCTTTTTAGACTCGTTAAGATCAGAATTATAGATTGCCATTTAAAAATGGCCATGCCATTAAATTTCATTTTTTGCCAAAAATGACCATGATCCGACATCAAATACCCGAGTTATGAGCATTCAAAGATGACCATGTAATATTTTCAGCATTAACAAAAAAATAAGATTTTTGGAGCTTCATAACTTGCATATCTCGGCCAAAATAAGTCCGATCTTTGAGTGGTATACCTTTTTAGACTCGTTAAGATCAGAATTATAGATTGCCATTTAAAAATGGCCATGCCAGAAAATTTATTTTTTTGCCAAAAATGACCATGATCCGACATCAAATACCCGAGTTATGAGCATTCAAAGATGACCATGTAATATTTTCAGCATTAACAAAAAAATTAGATTTTTGGAGCTTCATAACTTGCATATCTCGGCCAAAATAAGTCCGATCTTTGAGTGGTATACCTTTTTAGACTCGTTAAGATCAGAATTATAGATTGCCATTTAAAAATGGCCATGCCAGCAAATTTCATTTTTTGCCAAAAATGACCATGATCCGACATCAAATACCCGAGTTATGAGCATTCAAAGATGACCATGTAATATTTTCAGCATTAACAAAAAAATCAGATTTTTGGAGCTTCATAACTTGCATATCTCGGCCAAAATAAGTCCGATCTTTGAGTGGTATACCTTTTTAGACTCGTTAAGATCAGAATTATAGATTGCCATTTAAAAATGGCCATGCCAGCAAATTTCATTTTTTGCCAAAAATGACCATGATCCGACATCAAATACCCGAGTTATGAGCATTCAAAGATGACCATGTAATATTTTCAGCATTAACAAAAAAATAAGATTTTTGGAGCTTCATAACTTGCATATCTCGGCCAAAATAAGTCCGATCTTTGAGTAGTATACCTCTTTAGACTCGTTAAGATCAGAATTATAGATTGCCATTTAAAAATGGCCATGCCAGCAAATTTCATTTTTTGCCAAAAATGACCATGATCCGACATCAAATACCCGAGTTATGAGCATTCAAAGATGACCATGTAATATTTTCAGCATTAACAAAAAAATAAGATTTTTGGAGCTTCATAACTTGCATATCTCGGCCAAAATAAGTCCGATCTTTGAGTGGTATACCTTTTTAGACTCGTTAAGATCAGAATTATAGATTGTCATTTAAAAATGGCCATGCCAGCAAATTTCATTTTTTGCCAAAAATGACCATGATCCGACATCAAATACCCGAGTTATGAGCATTCAAAGATGACCATGTAATATTTTCAGCATTAACAAAAAAATAAGATTTTTGGAGCTTCATAACTTGCATATCTCGGCCAAAATAAGTCCGATCTTTGAGTGGTATACCTTTTTAGACTCGTTAAGATCAGAATTATAGATTGCCATTTAAAAATGGCCATGCCAGCAAATTTCATTTTTTGCCAAAAATGACCATGATCCGACATCAAATACCCGAGTTATGAGCATTCAAAGATGACCATGTAATATTTTCAGCATTAACAAAAAAATAAGATTTTTGGAGCTTCATAACTTGCATATCTCGGCCAAAATAAGTCCGATCTTTGAGTGGTATACCTTTTTAGACTCGTTAAGATCAGAATTATAGATTGCCATTTAAAAATGGCCATGCCAGCAAATTTCATTTTTTGCCAAAAATGACCATGATCCGACATCAAATACCCGAGTTATGAGCATTCAAAAATGACCATGTAATATTTTCAGCATTAACAAAAAAATAAGATTTTTGGAGCTTCATAACTTGCATATCTCGGCCAAAATAAGTCCGATCTTTGAGTGGTATACCTTTTTAGACTCGTTAAGATCAGAATTATAGATTGCCATTTAAAAATGGCCATGCCAGCAAATTTAATTTTTTGCCAAAAATGACCATGATCCGACATCAAATACCCGAGTTATGAGCATTCAAAGATGACCATGTAATATTTTCAGCATTAACAAAAAAATAAGATTTTTGGAGCTTCATAACTTGCATATCTCGGCCAAAATAAGTCCGATTTTTGGGTGGTATACCTTTTTAGACTCGTTAAGATCAGAATTATAGATTGCCATTTAAAAATGGCCATGCCAGCAAATTTCTTTTTTGCCAAAAATGACCATGATCCGACATCAAATACCCGAGTTATGAGCATTCAAAGATGACCATGTAATATTTTCAGCATTAACAAAAAAATTAGATTTTTGGAGCTTCATAACTTGCATATCTCGGCCAAAATAAGTCCGATCTTTGAGTGGTATACCTTTTTAGACTCGTTAAGATCAGAATTATAGATTGCCATTTAAAAATGGCCATGCCAGCAAATTTCATTTTTTGCCAAAAATGACCATGATCCGACATCAAATACCCGAGTTATGAGCATTCAAAGATGACCATGTAATATTTTCAGCATTAACAAAAAAATAAGATTTTTGGAGCTTCATAACTTGCATATCTCGGCCAAAATAAGTCCGATCTTTGAGTGGTATACCTTTTTAGACTCGTTAAGATCAGAATTATAGATTGCCATTTAAAAATGGCCATGCCAGCAAATTTCATTTTTTGCCAAAAATGACCATGATCCGACATCAAATACCCGAGTTATGAGCATTCAAAGATGACCATGTAATATTTTCAGCATTAACAAAAAAATAAGATTTTTGGAGCTTCATAACTTGCATATCTCGGCCAAAATAAGTCCGATCTTTGAGTGGTATACCTTTTTAGACTCGTTAAGATCAGAATTATAGATTGCCATTTAAAAATGGCCATGCCAGCAAATTTCATTTTTTGCCAAAAATGACCATGATCCGACATCAAATACCCGAGTTATGAGCATTCAAAGATGACCATGTAATATTTTCAGCATTAACAAAAAAATAAGATTTTTGGAGCTTCATAACTTGCATATCTCGGCCAAAATAAGTCCGATCTTTGAGTGGTATACCTTTTTAGACTCGTTAAGATCAGAATTATAGATTGCCATTTAAAAATGGCCATGCCAGCAAATTTCATTTTTTGCCAAAAATGACCATGATCCGACATCAAATACCCGAGTTATGAGCATTCAAAGATGACCATGTAATATTTTCAGCATTAACAAAAAAATAAGATTTTTGGAGCTTCATAACTTGCATATCTCGGCCAAAATAAGTCCGATCTTTGAGTGGTATACCTTTTTAGACTCGTTAAGATCAGAATTATAGATTGCCATTTAAAAATGGCCATGCCAGCAAATTTCATTTTTTGCCAAAAATGACCATGATCCGACATCAAATACCCGAGTTATGAGCATTCAAAAATGACCATGTAATATTTTCAGCATTAACAAAAAAATAAGATTTTTGGAGCTTCATAACTTGCATATCTCGGCCAAAATAAGTCCGATCTTTGAGTGGTATACCTTTTTAGACTCGTTAAGATCAGAATTATAGATTGCCATTTAAAAATGGCCATGCCAGCAAATTTCATTTTTTGCCAAAAATGACCATGATCCGACATCAAATACCCGAGTTATGAGCATTCAAAGATGACCATGTAATATTTTCAGCATTAACAAAAAAATAAGATTTTTGGAGCTTCATAACTTGCATATCTCGGCCAAAATAAGTCCGATCTTTGAGTGGTATACCTTTTTAGACTCGTTAAGATCAGAATTATAGATTGCCATTTAAAAATGGCCATGCCAGCAAATTTAATTTTTTGCCAAAAATGACCATGATCCACACAAATACCCATTATGAGCATTCAAAGATAACCATGTAATATTTTCAGCATTAACAAAAAAATAAGATTTTTGGAGCTTCATAACTTGCATATCTCGGCCAAAATAAGTCCGATTTTTGAGTGGTATACCTTTTTAGACTCGTTAAGATCAGAATTATAGATTGCTATTTAAAAATGGCCATGCCAGCAAATTTCTTTTTTTGCCAAAAATGACCATGATCCGACATCAAATACCCGAGTTATGAGCATTCAAAGATGACCATGTAATATTTTCAGCATTAACAAAAAAATAAGATTTTTGGAGCTTCATAACTTGCATATCTCGGCCAAAATAAGTCCGATCTTTGAGTGGTATACCTTTTTAGACTCGTTAAGATCAGAATTATAGATTGCCATTTAAAAATGGCCATGCCAGCAAATTTAATTTTTTGCCAAAAATGACCATGATCCGACATCAAATACCCGAGTTATGAGCATTCAAAGATGACCATGTAATATTTTCAGCATTAACAAAAAAATAAGATTTTTGGAGCTTCATAACTTGCATATCTCGGCCAAAATAAGTCCGATCTTTGAGTGGTATACCTTTTTAGACTCGTTAAGATCAGAATTATAGATTGCCATTTAAAAATGGCCATGCCAGCAAATTTCATTTTTTGCCAAAAATGACCATGATCCGACATCAAATACCCGAGTTATGAGCATTCAAAGATGACCATGTAATATTTTCAGCATTAACAAAAAAATAAGATTTTTGGAGCTTCATAACTTGCATATCTCGGCCAAAATAAGTCCGATCTTTGAGTGGTATACCTTTTTAGACTCGTTAAGATCAGAATTATAGATTGCCATTTAAAAATGGCCATGCCAGCAAATTTCATTTTTTGCCAAAAATGACCATGATCCGACATCAAATACCCGAGTTATGAGCATTCAAAAATGACCATGTAATATTTTCAGCATTAACAAAAAAATAAGATTTTTGGAGCTTCATAACTTGCATATCTCGGCCAAAATAAGTCCGATCTTTGAGTGGTATACCTTTTTAGACTCGTTAAGATCAGAATTATAGATTGCCATTTAAAAATGGCCATGCCAGCAAATTTCATTTTTTGCCAAAAATGACCATGATCCGACATCAAATACCCGAGTTATGAGCATTCAAAGATGACCATGTAATATTTTCAGCATTAACAAAAAAATAAGATTTTTGGAGCTTCATAACTTGCATATCTCGGCCAAAATAAGTCCGATCTTTGAGTGGTATACCTTTTTAGACTCGTTAAGATCAGAATTATAGATTGCCATTTAAAAATGGCCATGCCAGCAAATTTAATTTTTTGCCAAAAATGACCATGATCCGACATCAAATACCCGAGTTATGAGCATTCAAAAATGACCATGTAATATTTTCAGCATTAACAAAAAAATAAGATTTTTGGAGCTTCATAACTTGCATATCTCGGCCAAAATAAGTCCGATCTTTGAGTGGTATACCTTTTTAGACTCGTTAAGATCAGAATTATAGATTGCCATTTAAAAATGGCCATGCCAGCAAATTTCTTTTTTGCCAAAAATGACCATGATCCGACATCAAATACCCGAGTTATGAGCATTCAAAGATGACCATGTAATATTTTCAGCATTAACAAAAAAATAAGATTTTTGGAGCTTCATAACTTGCATATCTCGGCCAAAATAAGTCCGATCTTTGAGTGGTATACCTTTTTAGACTCGTTAAGATCAGAATTATAGATTGCCATTTAAAAATGGCCATGCCAGCAAATTTAATTTTTTGCCAAAAATGACCATGATCCGACATCAAATACCCGAGTTATGAGCATTCAAAGATGACCATGTAATATTTTCAGCATTAACAAAAAAATAAGATTTTTGGAGCTTCATAACTTGCATATCTCGGCCAAAATAAGTCCGATCTTTGAGTGGTATACCTTTTTAGACTCGTTAAGATCAGAATTATAGATTGCCATTTAAAAATGGCCATGCCAGCAAATTTAATTTTTTGCCAAAAATGACCATGATCCGACATCAAATACCCGAGTTATGAGCATTCAAAGATGACCATGTAATATTTTCAGCATTAACAAAAAAATAAGATTTTTGGAGCTTCATAACTTGCATATCTCGGCCAAAATAAGTCCGATCTTTGAGTGGTATACCTTTTTAGACTCGTTAAGATCAGAATTATAGATTGCCATTTAAAAATGGCCATGCCAGCAAATTTCATTTTTTGCCAAAAATGACCATGATCCGACATCAAATACCCGAGTTATGAGCATTCAAAGATGACCATGTAATATTTTCAGCATTAACAAAAAAATAAGATTTTTGGAGCTTCATAACTTGCATATCTCGGCCAAAATAAGTCCGATCTTTGAGTGGTATACCTTTTTAGACTCGTTAAGATCAGAATTATAGATTGCCATTTAAAAATGGCCATGCCAGCAAATTTCATTTTTTGCCAAAAATGACCATGATCCGACATCAAATACCCGAGTTATGAGCATTCAAAGATGACCATGTAATATTTTCAGCATTAACAAAAAAATAAGATTTTTGGAGCTTCATAACTTGCATATCTCGGCCAAAATAAGTCCGATCTTTGAGTGGTATACCTTTTTAGACTCGTTAAGATCAGAATTATAGATTGCCATTTAAAAATGGCCATGCCAGCAAATTTCATTTTTTGCCAAAAATGACCATGATCCGACATCAAATACCCGAGTTATGAGCATTCAAAGATGACCATGTAATATTTTCAGCATTAACAAAAAAATAAGATTTTTGGAGCTTCATAACTTGCATATCTCGGCCAAAATAAGTCCGATCTTTGAGTGGTATACCTTTTTAGACTCGTTAAGATCAGAATTATAGATTGCCATTTAAAAATGGCCATGCCAGCAAATTTCATTTTTTGCCAAAAATGACCATGATCCGACATCAAATACCCGAGTTATGAGCATTCAAAGATGACCATGTAATATTTTCAGCATTAACAAAAAAATAAGATTTTTGGAGCTTCATAACTTGCATATCTCGGCCAAAATAAGTCCGATCTTTGAGTGGTATACCTTTTTAGACTCGTTAAGATCAGAATTATAAATTGCCATTTAAAAATGGCCATGCCAGCAAATTTCATTTTTTGCCAAAAATGACCATGATCCGACATCAAATACCCGAGTTATGAGCATTCAAAGATAACCATGTAATATATTCAGCATTAACAAAAAAATAAGATTTTTGGAGCTTCATAGCTTGCATATCTCGGCCAAAATAAGTCCGATTTTTGGGTGGTATACCTATTTAGACTCGTTAAGATCAGAATTATAGATTGCCATTTTAAAATGGCCATGCCAGCAAATTTCTTTTTTTGCCAAAAATGACCATGATCCGACATCAAATACCCGAGTTATGAGCATTCAAAGATGACCATGTAATATTTTCAGCATTAACAAAAATATAAGATTTTTGGAGCTTTATAACTTGCATATCTCGGCCAAAATAAGTCCGATCTTTGAGTGGTATACCTTTTTAGACTCGTTCAGATCAGAATTATAGATTGCCATTTAAAAATGGCCATGCCAGCAAATTTCATTTTTTGCCAAAAATGACCATGATCCGACATCAAATACCCGAGCTATGAGCATTCAAAGATGACCATGTAATATTTTCAGCATTAACAAAAAAATAAGATTTTTGGAGCTTCATAACTTGCATATCTCGGCCAAAATAAGTCCGATCTTTGAGTGGTATACCTTTTTAGATCGTTAAGATCAGAATTATAGATTGCCATTTAAAAATGGCCATGCCAGCAAATTTCATTTTTTGCCAAAAATGACCATGATCCGACATCAAATACCCGAGTTATGAGCATTCAAAGATGACCATGTAATATTTTCAGCATTAACAAAAAAATAAGATTTTTGGAGCTTCATAACTTGCATATCTCGGCCAAAATAAGTCCGATCTTTGAGTGGTATACCTTTTTAGACTCGTTAAGATCAGAATTATAGATTGCCATTTAAAAATGGCCATGCCAGCAAATTTCATTTTTTGCCAAAAATGACCATGATCCGACATCAAATACCCGAGTTATGAGCATTCAAAGATGACCATGTAATATTTTCAGCATTAACAAAAAAATCAGATTTTTAGAGCTTCATAACTTGCATATCTCGGCCAAAATAAGTCCGATCTTTGAGTGGTATACCTTTTTAGACTCGTTAAGATCAGAATTATAGATTGCCATTTAAAAATGGCCATGCCAGCAAATTTCATTTTTTGCCAAAAATGACCATGATCCGACATCAAATACCCGAGTTATGAGCATTCAAAGATGACCATGTAATATTTTCAGCATTAACAAAAAAATAAGATTTTTGGAGCTTCATAACTTGCATATCTCGGCCAAAATAAGTCCGATCTTTGAGTGGTATACCTTTTTAGACTCGTTAAGATCAGAATTATAGATTGCCATTTAAAAATGGCCATGCCAGCAAATTTCATTTTTTGCCAAAAATGACCATGATCCGACATCAAATACCCGAGTTATGAGCATTCAAAAATGACCATGTAATATTTTCAGCATTACCAAAAAAATAAGATTTTTGGAGCTTCATAACTTGCATATCTCGGCCAAAATAAGTCCGATCTTTGAGTGGTATACCTTTTTAGACTCGTTAAGATCAGAATTATAGATTGCCATTTAAAAATGGCCATGCCAGAAAATTTAATTTTTTGCCAAAAATGACCATGATCCGACATCAAATACCCGAGTTATGAGCATTCAAAGATGACCATGTAATATTTTCAGCATTAACAAAAAAATTAGATTTTTGGAGCTTCATAACTTGCATATCTCGGCCAAAATAAGTCCGATCTTTGAGTGGTATACCTTTTTAGACTCGTTAAGATCAGAGTTATAGATTGCCATTTAAAAATGGCCATGCCAGCAAATTTCATTTTTTGCCAAAAATGACCATGATCCGACATCAAATACCCGAGTTATGAGCATTCAAAGATGACCATGTTATATTTTCACCATTAACAAAAAAATCAGATTTTTAGAGCTTCATAACTTGCATATCTCGGCCAAAATAAGTCCGATCTTTGAGTTGTATACCTTTTTAGACTCGTTAAGATCAGAATTATAGATTGTCATTTAAAAATGGCCATGCCAGCAAATTTCATTTTTTGCCAAAAATGACCATGATCCGACATCAAATACCCGAGTTATGAGCATTCAAAGATGACCATGTAATATTTTCAGCATTCACAAAAAAATAAGATTTTTGGAGCTTCATAACTTGCATGTCTCGGCCAAAATAAGTCCGATCTTTGAGTGGTATACCTTTTTAGACTCGTTAAGATCAGAATTATAGATTGCCATTTAAAAATGGCCATGCCAGCAAATTTCATTTTTTGCCAAAAATGACCATGATCCGACATCAAATACCCGAGTTATGAGCATTCAAAGATGACCATGTAATATTTTCAGCATTAACAAAAAAATAAGATTTTTTGAGCTTCATAACTTGCATATCTCGGCCAAAATAAGTCCGATCTTTGAGTGGTATACCTTTTTAGACTCGTTTAGATCAGAATTATAGATTGCCATTTAAAAATGGCCATGCCAGCAAATTTCATTTTTTGCCACAAATGACCATGATCCGACATCAAATACCCGAGTTATGAGCATTCAAAGATGACCATGTAATATTTTCAGCATTAACAAAAAAATCAGATTTTTGGAGCTTTATAACTTGCATATCTCGGCCAAAATAAGTCCGATCTTTGAGTGGTATACCTTTTTAGACTCGTTAAGATCAGAATTATAGATTGTCATTTAAAAATGGCCATGCCAGCAAATTTCATTTTTTGCCAAAAATGACCATGATCCGACATCAAATACTTGAGTAATGAGCATTCAAAGATGACCATGTAATATTTTCAGCATTAACAAAAAAATAAGATTTTTGGAGCTTCATAACTTGCATATCTCGGCCAAAATAAGTCCGATCTTTGAGTGGTATACTTTTTTAGACTCGTTAAGATCAGAATTATAGATTGCCATTTAAAAATGGCCATGCCAGCAAATTTCATTTTTTGCCAAAAATGACCATGATCCGACATCAAATACCCGAGTTATGAGCATTCAAAAATGACCATGTAATATTTTCAGCATTAACAAAAAAATAAGATTTTTGGAGCTTCATAACTTGCATATCTCGGCCAAAATAAGTCCGATCTTTGAGTGGTATACCTTTTTAGACTCGTTAAGATCAGAATTATAGATTGCCATTTAAAAATGGCCATGCCAGCAAATTTTATTTTTTGCCAAAAATGACCATGATCTGACATCAAATACCCGAGTTATGAGCATTCAAAGATGACCATGTAATATTTTCAGCATTAACAAAAAAATAAGATTTTTGGAGCTTCATAACTTGCATATCTCGGCCAAAATAAGTCCGATCTTTGAGTGGTATACCTTTTTAGACTCGTTAAGATCAGAATTATAGATTGCCATTTAAAAATGGCCATGCCAGCAAATTTAATTTTTTACCAAAAATGACCATGATCCGACATCAAATACCCGAGTTATGAGCATTCAAAGATAACCATGTAATATATTCAGCATTAACAAAAAAATAAGATTTTTGGAGCTTCATAACTTGCATATCTCGGCCAAAATAAGTCCGATTTTTGAGTGGTATACCTTTTTAGACTCGTTAAGATCAGAATTATAGATTGCTATTTAAAAATGGCCATGCCAGCAAATTTCTTTTTTTGCCAAAAATGACCATGATCCGACATCAAATACCCGAGTTATGAGCATTCAAAGATGACCATGTAATATTTTCAGCATTAACAAAAAAATTAGATTTTTGGAGCTTCATAACTTGCATATCTCGGCCAAAATAAGTCCGATCTTTGAGTGGTATACCTTTTTAGACTCGTTAAGATCAGAATTATAGATTGCCATTTAAAAATGGCCATGCCAGCAAATTTAATTTTTTGCCAAAAATGACCATGATCCGACATCAAATACCCGAGTTATGAGCATTCAAAGATGACCATGTAATATTTTCAGCATTAACAAAAAAATAAGATTTTTGGAGCTTCATAACTTGCATATCTCGGCCAAAATAAGTCCGATCTTTGAGTGGTATACCTTTTTAGACTCGTTAAGATCAGAATTATAGATTGCCATTTAAAAATGGCCATGCCAGCAAATTTCATTTTTTGCCAAAAATGACCATGATCCGACATCAAATACCCGAGTTATGAGCATTCAAAGATGACCATGTAATATTTTCAGCATTAACAAAAAAATAAGATTTTTGGAGCTTCATAACTTGCATATCTCGGCCAAAATAAGTCCGATCTTTGAGTGGTATACCTTTTTAGACTCGTTAAGATCAGAATTATAGATTGCCATTTAAAAATGGCCATGCCAGCAAATTTCATTTTTTGCCAAAAATGACCATGATCCGACATCAAATACCCGAGTTATGAGCATTCAAAGATGACCATGTAATATTTTCAGCATTAACAAAAAAATAAGATTTTTGGAGCTTCATAACTTGCATATCTCGGCCAAAATAAGTCCGATCTTTGAGTGGTATACCTTTTTAGACTCGTTAAGATCAGAATTATAGATTGCCATTTAAAAATGGCCATGCCAGCAAATTTAATTTTTTGCCAAAAATGACCATGATCCGACATCAAATACCCGAGTTATGAGCATTCAAAGATGACCATGTAATATTTTCAGCATTAACAAAAAAATAAGATTTTTGGAGCTTCATAACTTGCATATCTCGGCCAAAATAAGTCCGATCTTTGAGTGGTATACCTTTTTAGACTCGTTAAGATCAGAATTATAGATTGCCATTTAAAAATGGCCATGCCAGCAAATTTCATTTTTTGCCAAAAATGACCATGATCCGACATCAAATACCCGAGTTATGAGCATTCAAAGATGACCATGTAATATTTTCAGCATTAACAAAAAAATAAGATTTTTGGAGCTTCATAACTTGCATATCTCGGCCAAAATAAGTCCGATCTTTGAGTGGTATACCTTTTTAGACTCGTTAAGATCAGAATTATAGATTGCCATTTAAAAATGGCCATGCCAGCAAATTTCATTTTTTGCCAAAAATGACCATGATCCGACATCAAATACCCGAGTTATGAGCATTCAAAGATAACCATGTAATATATTCAGCATTAACAAAAAAATAAGATTTTTGGAGCTTCATAACTTGCATATCTCGGCCAAAATAAGTCCGATTTTTGAGTGGTATACCTTTTTAGACTCGTTAAGATCAGAATTATAG
>JAWNPD010000643.1:0-18478 GCA_035045305.1 Drosophila maculinotata | reverse complement strand
GATTTTTGGAGCTTCATAACTTGCATATCTCGGCCAAAATAAGTCCGATCTTTGAGTGGTATACCTTTTTAGACTCGTTAAGATCAGAATTATAGATTGCCATTTAAAAATGGCCATGCCAGCAAATTTAATTTTTTGCCAAAAATGACCATGATCCGACATCAAATACCCGAGTTATGAGCATTCAAAGATGACCATGTAATATTTTCAGCATTAACAAAAAAATAAGATTTTTGGAGCTTCATAACTTGCATATCTCGGCCAAAATAAGTCCGATCTTTGAGTGGTATACCTTTTTAGACTCGTTAAGATCAGAATTATAGATTGCCATTTAAAAATGGCCATGCCAGCTAATTTCATTTTTTGCCAAAAATGACCATGATCCGACATCAAATACCCGAGTTATGAGCATTCAAAAATGACCATGTAATATTTTCAGCATTAACAACAAAATAAGATTTTGGAGCTTCATAGCTTGCATATCTCGGCCAAAATAAGTCCGACCTTTGAGTGGTATACCTTTTTAGACTCGTTAAGATCAGAATTATAGATTGCCATTTAAAAATGGCCATGCCAGCAAATTTCATTTTTTGCCAAAAATGACCATGATCCGACATCAAATACCCGAGTTATGAGCATTCAAAGATGACCATGTAATATTTTCAGCATTAACAAAAAAATAAGATTTTTGGAGCTTCATAACTTGCATATCTCGGCCAAAATAAGTCCGATCTTTGAGTGGTATACCTTTTTAGACTCGTTAAGATCAGAATTATAGATTGCCATTTAAAAATGGCCATGCCAGAAAATTTAATTTTTTGCCAAAAATGACCATGATCCGACATCAAATACCCGAGTTATGAGCATTCAAAGATAACCATGTAATATTTTCAGCATTAACAAAAAAATTCGATTTTTGGAGCTTCATAACTTGCATATCTCGGCCAAAATAAGTCCGATCTTTGAGTGGTATACCTTTTTATACTCGTTAAGATCAGAATTATAGATTGCCATTTAAAAATGGCCATGCCAGCAAATTTCATTTTTTGCCAAAAATTACCATGATCCGACATCAAATACCCGAGTTATGAGCATTCAAAGATAACCATGTAATATTTTCAGCATTAACAAAAAAATATTATTTTTTGGAGCTTCATAACTTGCATATCTCGGCCAAAATAAGTCCGATCTTTGAGTGGTATACCTTTTTAGAGACGTTAAGATCAGAATAATATATTGCCATTTAAAAATGGCCATGCCAGCAAATTTCATTTTTTGCCAAAAATGACCATGATCCGACATCAAATACCCGAGCTATGAGCATTCAAAAATGACCATGTAATATTTTCAGCATTAACAACAAAATAAGATTTTGGAGCTTCATAGCTTGCATATCTCGGCCAAAATAAGTCCGATCTTTGAGTGGTATACCTTTTTAGACTCGTTAAGATCAGAATTATAGATTGCCATTTAAAAATGGCCATGCCAGCAAATTTCATTTTTTGCCAAAAATGACCATGATCCGACATCAAATACCCGAGTTATGAGCATTCAAAGATGACCATGTAATATTTTCAGCATTAACAAAAAAATAAGATTTTTGGAGCTTCATAACTTGCATATCTCGGCCAAAATAAGTCCGATCTTTGAGTGGTATACCTTTTTAGACTCGTTAAGATCAGAATTATAGATTGCCATTTAAAAATGGCCATGCCAGAAAATTTCATTTTTTGCCAAAAATGACCATGATCCGACATCAAATACCCGAGTTATGAGCATTCAAAGATAACCATGTAATATTTTCAGCATTAACAAAAAAATTAGATTTTTGGAGCTTCATAACTTGCATATCTCGGCCAAAATAAGTCCGATCTTTGAGTGGTATACCTTTTTAGACTCGTTAAGATCAGAATTATAGATTGCCATTTAAAAATGGCCATGCCAGCAAATTTCATTTTTTGCCAAAAATGACCATGATCCGACATCAAATACCCGAGTTATGAGCATTCAAAGATGACCATGTAATATTTTCAGCATTAACAAAAAAATAAGATTTTTGGAGCTTCATAACTTGCATATCTCGGCCAAAATAAGTCCGATCTTTGAGTGGTATACCTTTTTAGACTCGTTAAGATCAGAATTATAGATTGCCATTTAAAAATGGCCATGCCAGATAAATTTAATTTTTTGCCAAAAATGACCATGATCCGACATCAAATACCCGAGTTATGAGCATTCAAAGATGACCATGTAATATTTTCAGCATTAACAAAAAAATAAGATTTTTGGAGCTTCATAACTTGCATATCTCGGCCAAAATAAGTCCGATCTTTGAGTGGTATACCTTTTTAGACTCGTTAAGATCAGAATTATAGATTGCCATTTAAAAATGGCCATGCCAGCAAATTTCATTTTTTGCCAAAAATGACCATGATCCGACATCAAATACCCGAGTTATGAGCATTCAAAGATGACCATGTAATATTTTCAGCATTAACAAAAAAATTAGATTTTTGGAGCTTCATAACTTGCATATCTCGGCCAAAATAAGTCCGATCTTTGAGTGGTATACCTTTTTAGACTCGTTAAGATCAGAATTATAGATTGCCATTTAAAAATGGCCATGCCAGCAAATTTCATTTTTTGCCAAAAATGACCATGATCCGACATCAAATACCCGAGTTATGAGCATTCAAAGATGACCATGTAATATTTTCAGCATTAACAAAAAAATAAGATTTTTGGAGCTTCATAACTTGCATATCTCGGCCAAAATAAGTCCGATCTTTGAGTGGTATACCTTTTTAGACTCGTTAAGATCAGAATTATAGATTGCCATTTAAAAATGGCCATGCCAGCAAATTTCATTTTTTGCCAAAAATGACCATGATCCGACATCAAATACCCGAGTTATGAGCATTCAAAGATGACCATGTAATATTTTCAGCATTAACAAAAAAATAAGATTTTTGGAGCTTCATAACTTGCATATCTCGGCCAAAATAAGTCCGATCTTTGAGTGGTATACCTTTTTAGACTCGTTAAGATCAGAATTATAGATTGCCATTTAAAAATGGCCATGCCAGCAAATTTCATTTTTTGCCAAAAATGACCATGATCCGACATCAAATACCCGAGTTATGAGCATTCAAAGATGACCATGTAATATTTTCAGCATTAACAAAAAAATAAGATTTTTGGAGCTTCATAACTTGCATATCTCGGCCAAAATAAGTCCGATCTTTGAGTGGTATACCTTTTTAGACTCGTTAAGATCAGAATTATAGATTGCCATTTAAAAATGGCCATGCCAGCAAATTTCATTTTTTGCCAAAAATGACCATGATCCGACATCAAATACCCGAGTTATGAGCATTCAAAGATGACCATGTAATATTTTCAGCATTAACAAAAAAATAAGATTTTTGGAGCTTCATAACTTGCATATCTCGGCCAAAATAAGTCCGATCTTTGAGTGGTATACCTTTTTAGACTCGTTAAGATCAGAATTATAGATTGCCATTTAAAAATGGCCATGCCAGCAAATTTCATTTTTTGCCAAAAATGACCATGATCCGACATCAAATACCCGAGTTATGAGCATTCAAAGATGACCATGTAATATTTTCAGCATTAACAAAAAAATAAGATTTTTGGAGCTTCATAACTTGCATATCTCGGCCAAAATAAGTCCGATCTTTGAGTGGTATACCTTTTTAGACTCGTTAAGATCAGAATTATAGATTGCCATTTAAAAATGGCCATGCCAGCAAATTTCATTTTTTGCCAAAAATGACCATGATCCGACATCAAATACCCGAGTTATGAGCATTCAAAGATGACCATGTAATATTTTCAGCATTAACAAAAAAATAAGATTTTTGGAGCTTCATAACTTGCATATCTCGGCCAAAATAAGTCCGATCTTTGAGTGGTATACCTTTTTAGACTCGTTAAGATCAGAATTATAGATTGCCATTTAAAAATGGCCATGCCAGCAAATTTAATTTTTTGCCAAAAATGACCATGATCCGACATCAAATACCCGAGTTATGAGCATTCAAAGATGACCATGTAATATTTTCAGCATTAACAAAAAAATAAGATTTTTGGAGCTTCATAACTTGCATATCTCGGCCAAAATAAGTCCGATCTTTGAGTGGTATACCTTTTTAGACTCGTTAAGATCAGAATTATAGATTGCCATTTAAAAATGGCCATGCCAGCAAATTTCATTTTTTGCCAAAAATGACCATGATCCGACATCAAATACCCGAGTTATGAGCATTCAAAGATGACCATGTTATATTTTCAGCATTAACAAAAAAATAAGATTTTTGGAGCTTCATAACTTGCATATCTCGGCCAAAATAAGTCCGATCTTTGAGTGGTATACCTTTTTAGACTCGTTAAGATCAGAATTATAGATTGCCATTTAAAAATGGCCATGCCAGCAAATTTCATTTTTTGCCAAAAATGACCATGATCCGACATCAAATACCCGAGTTATGAGCATTCAAAGATGACCATGTAATATTTTCAGCATTAACAAAAAAATAAGATTTTTGGAGCTTCATAACTTGCATATCTCGGCCAAAATAAGTCCGATCTTTGAGTGGTATACCTTTTTAGACTCGTTAAGATCAGAATTATAGATTGCCATTTAAAAATGGCCATGCCAGCAAATTTCATTTTTTTGCCAAAAATGACCATGATCCGACATCAAATACCCGAGTTATGAGCATTCAAAGATGACCATGTAATATTTTCAGCATTAACAAAAAAATAAGATTTTTGGAGCTTCATAACTTGCATATCTCGGCCAAAATAAGTCCGATCTTTGAGTGGTATACCTTTTTAGACTCGTTAAGATCAGAATTATAGATTGCCATTTAAAAATGGCCATGCCAGCAAATTTCATTTTTTGCCAAAAATGACCATGATCCGACATCAAATACCCGAGTTATGAGCATTCAAAGATGACCATGTAATATTTTCAGCATTAACAAAAAAATAAGATTTTTGGAGCTTCATAACTTGCATATCTCGGCCAAAATAAGTCCGATCTTTGAGTGGTATACCTTTTTAGACTCGTTAAGATCAGAATTATATATTGCCATTTAAAAATGGCCATGCCAGCAAATTTCATTTTTTGCCAAAAATGACCATGATCCGACATCAAATACCCGAGTTATGAGCATTCAAAGATGACCATGTAATATTTTCAGCATTAACAAAAAAATAAGATTTTTGGAGCTTCATAACTTGCATATCTCGGCCAAAATAAGTCCGATCTTTGAGTGGTATACCTTTTTTAGACTCGTTAAGATCAGAATTATAGATTGCCATTTAAAAATGGCCATGCCAGCAAATTTCATTTTTTGCCAAAAATGACCATGATCCGACATCAAATACCCGAGTTATGAGCATTCAAAGATGACCATGTAATATTTTCAGCATTAACAAAAAAATAAGATTTTTGGAGCTTCATAACTTGCATATCTCGGCCAAAATAAGTCCGATCTTTGAGTGGTATACCTTTTTAGACTCGTTAAGATCAGAATTATAGATTGCCATTTAAAAATGGCCATGCCAGCAAATTTCATTTTTTGCCAAAAATGACCATGATCCGACATCAAATACCCGAGTTATGAGCATTCAAAGATGACCATGTAATATTTTCAGCATTAACAAAAAAATAAGATTTTTGGAGCTTCATAACTTGCATATCTCGGCCAAAATAAGTCCGATCTTTGAGTGGTATACCTTTTTAGACTCGTTAAGATCAGAATTATAGATTGCCATTTAAAAATGGCCATGCCAGCAAATTTCATTTTTTGCCAAAAATGACCATGATCCGACATCAAATACCCGAGTTATGAGCATTCAAAGATGACCATGTAATATTTTCAGCATTAACAAAAAAATAAGATTTTTGGAGCTTCATAACTTGCATATCTCGGCCAAAATAAGTCCGATCTTTGAGTGGTATACCTTTTTAGACTCGTTAAGATCAGAATTATAGATTGCCATTTAAAAATGGCCATGCCAGCAAATTTCATTTTTTGCCAAAAATGACCATGATCCGACATCAAATACCCGAGTTATGAGCATTCAAAGATGACCATGTAATATTTTCAGCATTAACAAAAAAATAAGATTTTTGGAGCTTCATAGCTTGCATATCTCGGCCAAAATAAGTCCGATCTTTGAGTGGTATACCTTTTTAGACTCGTTAAGATCAGAATTATAGATTGCCATTTAAAAATGGCCATGCCAGCAAATTTCATTTTTTGCCAAAAATGACCATGATCCGACATCAAATACCCGAGTTATGAGCATTCAAAGATGACCATGTAATATTTTCAGCATTAACAAAAAAATAAGATTTTTGGAGCTTCATAACTTGCATATCTCGGCCAAAATAAGTCCGATCTTTGAGTGGTATACCTTTTTAGACTCGTTAAGATCAGAATTATAGATTGCCATTTAAAAATGGCCATGCCAGCAAATTTCATTTTTTGCCAAAAATGACCATGATCCGACATCAAATACCCGAGTTATGAGCATTCAAAGATGACCATGTAATATTTTCAGCATTAACAAAAAAATAAGATTTTTGGAGCTTCATAACTTGCATATCTCGGCCAAAATAAGTCCGATCTTTGAGTGGTATACCTTTTTAGACTCGTTAAGATCAGAATTATAGATTGCCATTTAAAAATGGCCATGCCAGCAAATTTCATTTTTTGCCAAAAATGACCATGATCCGACATCAAATACCCGAGTTATGAGCATTCAAAAGATGACCATGTAATATTTTCAGCATTAACAAAAAAATAAGATTTTTGGAGCTTCATAACTTGCATATCTCGGCCAAAATAAGTCCGATCTTTGAGTGGTATACCTTTTTAGACTCGTTAAGATCAGAATTATAGATTGCCATTTAAAAATGGCCATGCCAGCAAATTTCATTTTTTGCCAAAAATGACCATGATCCGACATCAAATACCCGAGTTATGAGCATTCAAAGATGACCATGTAATATTTTCAGCATTAACAAAAAAATAAGATTTTTGGAGCTTCATAACTTGCATATCTCGGCCAAAATAAGTCCGATCTTTGAGTGGTATACCTTTTTAGACTCGTTAAGATCAGAATTATAGATTGCCATTTAAAAATGGCCATGCCAGCAAATTTCATTTTTTGCCAAAAATGACCATGATCCGACATCAAATACCCGAGTTATGAGCATTCAAAGATGACCATGTAATATTTTCAGCATTAACAAAAAAATAAGATTTTTGGAGCTTCATAACTTGCATATCTCGGCCAAAATAAGTTCGATCTTTGAGTGGTATACCTTTTTAGACTCGTTAAGATCAGAATTATAGATTGCCATTTAAAAATGGCCATGCCAGCAAATTTCATTTTTTGCCAAAAATGACCATGATCCGACATCAAATACCCGAGTTATGAGCATTCAAAGATGACCATGTAATATTTTCAGCATTAACAAAAAAATAAGATTTTTGGAGCTTCATAACTTGCATATCTCGGCCAAAATAAGTCCGATCTTTGAGTGGTATACCTTTTTAGACTCGTTAAGATCAGAATTATAGATTGCCATTTAAAAATGGCCATGCCAGCAAATTTCATTTTTTGCCAAAAATGACCATGATCCGACATCAAATACCCGAGTTATGAGCATTCAAAGATGACCATGTAATATTTTCAGCATTAACAAAAAAATAAGATTTTTGGAGCTTCATAACTTGCATATCTCGGCCAAAATAAGTCCGATCTTTGAGTGGTATACCTTTTTAGACTCGTTAAGATCAGAATTATAGATTGCCATTTAAAAATGGCCATGCCAGCAAATTTCATTTTTTGCCAAAAATGACCATGATCCGACATCAAATACCCGAGTTATGAGCATTCAAAGATGACCATGTAATATTTTCAGCATTAACAAAAAAATAAGATTTTTGGAGCTTCATAACTTGCATATCTCGGCCAAAATAAGTCCGATCTTTGAGTGGTATACCTTTTTAGACTCGTTAAGATCAGAATTATAGATTGCCATTTAAAAATGGCCATGCCAGCAAATTTCATTTTTTGCCAAAAATGACCATGATCCGACATCAAATACCCGAGTTATGAGCATTCAAAGATGACCATGTAATATTTTCAGCATTAACAAAAAAATAAGATTTTTGGAGCTTCATAACTTGCATATCTCGGCCAAAATAAGTCCGATCTTTGAGTGGTATACCTTTTTAGACTCGTTAAGATCAGAATTATAGATTGCCATTTAAAAATGGCCATGCCAGCAAATTTCATTTTTTGCCAAAAATGACCATGATCCGACATCAAATACCCGAGTTATGAGCATTCAAAGATGACCATGTAATATTTTCAGCATTAACAAAAAAATAAGATTTTTGGAGCTTCATAACTTGCATATCTCGGCCAAAATAAGTCCGATCTTTGAGTGGTATACCTTTTTAGACTCGTTAAGATCAGAATTATAGATTGCCATTTAAAAATGGCCATGCCAGCAAATTTCATTTTTTGCCAAAAATGACCATGATCCGACATCAAATACCCGAGTTATGAGCATTCAAAGATGACCATGTAATATTTTCAGCATTAACAAAAAAATAAGATTTTTGGAGCTTCATAACTTGCATATCTCGGCCAAAATAAGTCCGATCTTTGAGTGGTATACCTTTTTAGACTCGTTAAGATCAGAATTATAGATTGCCATTTAAAAATGGCCATGCCAGCAAATTTCATTTTTTGCCAAAAATGACCATGATCCGACATCAAATACCCGAGTTATGAGCATTCAAAGATGACCATGTAATATTTTCAGCATTAACAAAAAAATAAGATTTTTGGAGCTTCATAACTTGCATATCTCGGCCAAAATAAGTCCGATCTTTGAGTGGTATACCTTTTTAGACTCGTTAAGATCAGAATTATAGATTGCCATTTAAAAATGGCCATGCCAGCAAATTTCATTTTTTGCCAAAAATGACCATGATCCGACATCAAATACCCGAGTTATGAGCATTCAAAGATGACCATGTAATATTTTCAGCATTAACAAAAAAATAAGATTTTTGGAGCTTCATAACTTGCATATCTCGGCCAAAATAAGTCCGATCTTTGAGTGGTATACCTTTTTAGACTCGTTAAGATCAGAATTATAGATTGCCATTTAAAAATGGCCATGCCAGCAAATTTCATTTTTTGCCAAAAATGACCATGATCCGACATCAAATACCCGAGTTATGAGCATTCAAAGATGACCATGTAATATTTTCAGCATTAACAAAAAAATAAGATTTTTGGAGCTTCATAACTTGCATATCTCGGCCAAAATAAGTCCGATCTTTGAGTGGTATACCTTTTTAGACTCGTTAAGATCAGAATTATAGATTGCCATTTAAAAATGGCCATGCCAGCAAATTTCATTTTTTGCCAAAAATGACCATGATCCGACATCAAATACCCGAGTTATGAGCATTCAAAGATGACCATGTAATATTTTCAGCATTAACAAAAAAATAAGATTTTTGGAGCTTCATAACTTGCATATCTCGGCCAAAATAAGTCCGATCTTTGAGTGGTATACCTTTTTAGACTCGTTAAGATCAGAATTATAGATTGCCATTTAAAAATGGCCATGCCAGCAAATTTAATTTTTTGCCAAAAATGACCATGATCCGACATCAAATACCCGAGTTATGAGCATTCAAAGATGACCATGTAATATTTTCAGCATTAACAAAAAAATAAGATTTTTGGAGCTTCATAACTTGCATATCTCGGCCAAAATAAGTCCGATCTTTGAGTGGTATACCTTTTTAGACTCGTTAAGATCAGAATTATAGATTGCCATTTAAAAATGGCCATGCCAGCAAATTTCATTTTTTGCCAAAAATGACCATGATCCGACATCAAATACCCGAGTTATGAGCATTCAAAGATGACCATGTAATATTTTCAGCATTAACAAAAAAATAAGATTTTTGGAGCTTCATAACTTGCATATCTCGGCCAAAATAAGTCCGATCTTTGAGTGGTATACCTTTTTAGACTCGTTAAGATCAGAATTATAGATTGCCATTTAAAAATGGCCATGCCAGCAAATTTCATTTTTTGCCAAAAATGACCATGATCCGACATCAAATACCCGAGTTATGAGCATTCAAAGATGACCATGTAATATTTTCAGCATTAACAAAAAAATAAGATTTTTGGAGCTTCATAACTTGCATATCTCGGCCAAAATAAGTCCGATCTTTGAGTGGTATACCTTTTTAGACTCGTTAAGATCAGAATTATAGATTGCCATTTAAAAATGGCCATGCCAGCAAATTTCATTTTTTGCCAAAAATGACCATGATCCGACATCAAATACCCGAGTTATGAGCATTCAAAGATGACCATGTAATATTTTCAGCATTAACAAAAAAATAAGATTTTTGGAGCTTCATAACTTGCATATCTCGGCCAAAATAAGTCCGATCTTTGAGTGGTATACCTTTTTAGACTCGTTAAGATCAGAATTATAGATTGCCATTTAAAAATGGCCATGCCAGCAAATTTAATTTTTTGCCAAAAATGACCATGATCCGACATCAAATACCCGAGTTATGAGCATTCAAAGATGACCATGTAATATTTTCAGCATTAACAAAAAAATAAGATTTTTGGAGCTTCATAACTTGCATATCTCGGCCAAAATAAGTCCGATCTTTGAGTGGTATACCTTTTTAGACTCGTTAAGATCAGAATTATATGTTGCCATTTAAAAATGGCCATGCCAGCAAATTTCATTTTTTGCCAAAAATGACCATGATCCGACATCAAATACCCGAGTTATGAGCATTCAAAGATGACCATGTAATATTTTCAGCATTAATAAAAAAATAAGATTTTTGGAGCTTCTTAACTTGCATATCTCGGCCAAAATAAGTCCGATCTTTGAGTGGTATACCTTTTTAGACTCGTTAAGATCAGAATTATAGATTGCCATTTAAAAATGGCCATGCCAGCAAATTTCATTTTTTGCCAAAAATGACCATGATCCGACATCAAATACCCGAGTTATGAGCATTCAAAGATGACCATGTAATATTTTCAGCATTAACAAAAAAATAAGATTTTTGGAGCTTCTTAACTTGCATATCTCGGCCAAAATAAGTCCGATCTTTGAGTGGTATACTTTTTTAGACTCGTTAAGATCAGAATTATAGATTGCCATTTAAAAATGGCCATGCCAGCAAATTTCATTTTTTTCCAAAAATGACCATGATCCGACATCAAGTACCCGAGTTATGAGCATTCAAAGATGACCATGTAATATTTTCAGCATTAACAAAAAAATAAGATTTTTGGAGCTTCATAACTTGCATATCTCGGCCAAAATAAGTCCGATCTTTGAGTGGTATACCTTTTTAGACTCGTTAAGATCAGAATTATAGATTGCCATTTAAAAATGGCCATGCCAGCAAATTTCATTTTTTGCCAAAAATGACCATGATCCGACATCAAATACCCGAGTTATGAGCATTCAAAGATGACCATGTAATATTTTCAGCATTAACAAAAAAAT
The DNA here is from genome assembly GCA_035045305.1 of Drosophila maculinotata. Lineage (NCBI taxonomy): Eukaryota > Metazoa > Arthropoda > Insecta > Diptera > Drosophilidae > Drosophila > Drosophila maculinotata. The sequence continues at coordinate 6,849 of JAWNPD010000643.1, read as the reverse complement.
AAGATTTTTGGAGCTTCATAACTTGCATATCTCGGCCAAAATAAGTCCGATCTTTGAGTGGTATACCTTTTTAAGACTCGTTAAGATCAGAATTATAGATTGCCATTTAAAAATGGCCATGCCAGCAAATTTCATTTTTTGCCAAAAATGACCATGATCCGACATCAAGTACCCGAGCTATGAGCATTCAAAGATGACCATGTAATATTTTCAGCATTAACAAAAAAATAAGATTTTTGGAGCTTCATAACTTGCATATCTCGGCCAAAATAAGTCCGATCTTTGAGTGGTATACCTTTTTAGACTCGTTAAGATCAGAATTATAGATTGCCATTTAAAAATGGCCATGCCAGCAAATTTAATTTTTTGCCAAAAATGACCATGATCCGACATCAAATACCCGAGTTATGAGCATTCAAAGATGACCATGTAATATTTTCAGCATTAACAAAAAAATTAGATTTTTGGAGCTTCATAACTTGCATATCTCGGCCAAAATAAGTCCGATCTTTGAGTGGTATACCTTTTTAGACTCGTTAAGATCAGAATTATAGATTGCCATTTAAAAATGGCCATGCCAGCAAATTTCATTTTTTGCCAAAAATGACCATGATCCGACATCAAATACCCGAGTTATGAGCATTCAAAGATGACCATGTAATATTTTCAGCATTAACAAAAAAATAAGATTTTTGGAGCTTCATAACTTGCATATCTCGGCCAAAATAAGTCCGATCTTTGAGTGGTATACCTTTTTAGACTCGTTAAGATCAGAATTATAGATTGCCATTTAAAAATGGCCATGCCAGCAAATTTCATTTTTTGCCAAAAATGACCATGATCCGACATCAAATACCCGAGTTATGAGCATTCAAAGATGACCATGTAATATTTTCAGCATTAACAAAAAAATAAGATTTTTGGAGCTTCATAACTTGCATATCTCGGCCAAAATAAGTCCGATCTTTGAGTGGTATACCTTTTTAGACTCGTTAAGATCAGAATTATAGATTGCCATTTAAAAATGGCCATGCCAGCAAATTTCATTTTTTGCCAAAAATGACCATGATCCGACATCAAATACCCGAGTGATGAGCATTCAAAGATGACCATGTAATATTTTCAGCATTAACAAAAAAATTAGATTTTTGGAGCTTCATAACTTGCATATCTCGGCCAAAATAAGTCCGATCTTTGAGTGGTATACCTTTTTAGACTCGTTAAGATCAGAATTATAGATTGCCATTTAAAAATGGCCATGCCAGAAAATTTAATTTTTTGCCAAAAATGACCATGATCCGACATCAAATACCCGAGTGATGAGCATTCAAAGATGACCATGTAATATTTTCAGCATTAACAAAAAAATTAGATTTTTGGAGCTTCATAACTTGCATATCTCGGCCAAAATAAGTCCGATCTTTGAGTGGTATACCTTTTTAGACTCGTTAAGATCAGAATTATAGATTGGCATTTAAAAATGGCCATGCCAGCAAATTTCATTTTTTGCCAAAAATGACCATGATCCGACATCAAATACCCGAGTTATGAGCATTCAAAGATGACCATGTAATATTTTCAGCATTAACAAAAAAATAAGATTTTTGGAGCTTCATAACTTGCATATCTCGGCCAAAATAAGTCCGATCTTTGAGTGGTATACCTTTTTAGACTCGTTAAGATCAGAATTATAGATTGCCATTTAAAAATGGCCATGCCAGCAAATTTCATTTTTTGCCAAAAATGACCATGATCCGACATCAAATACCCGAGTTATGAGCATTCAAAGATGACCATGTAATATTTTCAGCATTAACAAAAAAATAAGATTTTTGGAGCTTCATAACTTGCATATCTCGGCCAAAATAAGTCCGATCTTTGAGTGGTATACCTTTTTAGACTCGTTAAGATCAGAATTATAGATTGCCATTTAAAAATGGCCATGCCAGCAAATTTCATTTTTTGCCAAAAATGACCATGATCCGACATCAAATACCCGAGTTATGAGCATTCAAAGATGACCATGTAATATTTTCAGCATTAACAAAAAAATAAGATTTTTGGAGCTTCATAACTTGCATATCTCGGCCAAAATAAGTCCGATCTTTGAGTGGTATACCTTTTTAGACTCGTTAAGATCAGAATTATAGATTGCCATTTAAAAATGGCCATGCCAGCAAATTTCATTTTTTGCCAAAAATGACCATGATCCGACATCAAATACCCGAGTTATGAGCATTCAAAGATGACCATGTAATATTTTCAGCATTAACAAAAAAATAAGATTTTTGGAGCTTCATAACTTGCATATCTCGGCCAAAATAAGTCCGATCTTTGAGTGGTATACCTTTTTAGACTCGTTAAGATCAGAATTATAGATTGCCATTTAAAAATGGCCATGCCAGCAAATTTCATTTTTTGCCAAAAATGACCATGATCCGACATCAAATACCCGAGTTATGAGCATTCAAAGATGACCATGTAATATTTTCAGCATTAACAAAAAAATAAGATTTTTGGAGCTTCATAACTTGCATATCTCGGCCAAAATAAGTCCGATCTTTGAGTGGTATACCTTTTTAGACTCGTTAAGATCAGAATTATAGATTGCCATTTAAAAATGGCCATGCCAGCAAATTTCATTTTTTGCCAAAAATGACCATGATCCGACATCAAATACCCGAGTTATGAGCATTCAAAGATGACCATGTAATATTTTCAGCATTAACAAAAAAATAAGATTTTTGGAGCTTCATAACTTGCATATCTCGGCCAAAATAAGTCCGATCTTTGAGTGGTATACCTTTTTAGACTCGTTAAGATCAGAATTATAGATTGCCATTTAAAAATGGCCATGCCAGCAAATTTCATTTTTTGCCAAAAATGACCATGATCCGACATCAAATACCCGAGTTATGAGCATTCAAAGATGACCATGTAATATTTTCAGCATTAACAAAAAAATAAGATTTTTGGAGCTTCATAACTTGCATATCTCGGCCAAAATAAGTCCGATCTTTGAGTGGTATACCTTTTTAGACTCGTTAAGATCAGAATTATAGATTGCCATTTAAAAATGGCCATGCCAGCAAATTTCATTTTTTGCCAAAAATGACCATGATCCGACATCAAATACCCGAGTTATGAGCATTCAAAGATGACCATGTAATATTTTCAGCATTAACAAAAAAATAAGATTTTTGGAGCTTCATAACTTGCATATCTCGGCCAAAATAAGTCCGATCTTTGAGTGGTATACCTTTTTAGACTCGTTAAGATCAGAATTATAGATTGCCATTTAAAAATGGCCATGCCAGCAAATTTCATTTTTTGCCAAAAATGACCATGATCCGACATCAAATACCCGAGTTATGAGCATTCAAAGATGACCATGTAATATTTTCAGCATTAACAAAAAAATAAGATTTTTGGAGCTTCATAACTTGCATATCTCGGCCAAAATAAGTCCGATCTTTGAGTGGTATACCTTTTTAGACTCGTTAAGATCAGAATTATAGATTGCCATTTAAAAATGGCCATGCCAGCAAATTTAATTTTTTGCCAAAAATGACCATGATCCGACATCAAATACCCGAGTTATGAGCATTCAAAGATGACCATGTAATATTTTCAGCATTAACAAAAAAATAAGATTTTTGGAGCTTCATAACTTGCATATCTCGGCCAAAATAAGTCCGATCTTTGAGTGGTATACCTTTTTAGACTCGTTAAGATCAGAATTATAGATTGCCATTTAAAAATGGCCATGCCAGCAAATTTCATTTTTTGCCAAAAATGACCATGATCCGACATCAAATACCCGAGTTATGAGCATTCAAAGATGACCATGTAATATTTTCAGCATTAACAAAAAAATAAGATTTTTGGAGCTTCATAACTTGCATATCTCGGCCAAAATAAGTCCGATCTTTGAGTGGTATACCTTTTTAGACTCGTTAAGATCAGAATTATAGATTGCCATTTAAAAATGGCCATGCCAGCAAATTTCATTTTTTGCCAAAAATGACCATGATCCGACATCAAATACCCGAGTTATGAGCATTCAAAGATGACCATGTAATATTTTCAGCATTAACAAAAAAATAAGATTTTTGGAGCTTCATAACTTGCATATCTCGGCCAAAATAAGTCCGATCTTTGAGTGGTATACCTTTTTAGACTCGTTAAGATCAGAATTATAGATTGCCATTTAAAAATGGCCATGCCAGCAAATTTCATTTTTTGCCAAAAATGACCATGATCCGACATCAAATACCCGAGTTATGAGCATTCAAAGATGACCATGTAATATTTTCAGCATTAACAAAAAAATAAGATTTTTTGGAGCTTCATAACTTGCATATCTCGGCCAAAATAAGTCCGATCTTTGAGTGGTATACCTTTTTAGACTCGTTAAGATCAGAATTATAGATTGCCATTTAAAAATGGCCATGCCAGCAAATTTCATTTTTTGCCAAAAATGACCATGATCCGACATCAAATACCCGAGTTATGAGCATTCAAAGATGACCATGTAATATTTTCAGCATTAACAAAAAAATAAGATTTTTGGAGCTTCATAACTTGCATATCTCGGCCAAAATAAGTCCGATCTTTGAGTGGTATACCTTTTTAGACTCGTTAAGATCAGAATTATAGATTGCCATTTAAAAATGGCCATGCCAGCAAATTTCATTTTTTGCCAAAAATGACCATGATCCGACATCAAATACCCGAGTTATGAGCATTCAAAGATGACCATGTAATATTTTCAGCATTAACAAAAAAATAAGATTTTTGGAGCTTCATAACTTGCATATCTCGGCCAAAATAAGTCCGATCTTTGAGTGGTATACCTTTTTAGACTCGTTAAGATCAGAATTATAGATTGCCATTTAAAAATGGCCATGCCAGCAAATTTCATTTTTTGCCAAAAATGACCATGATCCGACATCAAATACCCGAGTTATGAGCATTCAAAGATGACCATGTAATATTTTCAGCATTAACAAAAAAATAAGATTTTTGGAGCTTCATAACTTGCATATCTCGGCCAAAATAAGTCCGATCTTTGAGTGGTATACCTTTTTAGACTCGTTAAGATCAGAATTATAGATTGCCATTTAAAAATGGCCATGCCAGCAAATTTCATTTTTTGCCAAAAATGACCATGATCCGACATCAAATACCCGAGTTATGAGCATTCAAAGATGACCATGTAATATTTTCAGCATTAACAAAAAAATAAGATTTTTGGAGCTTCATAACTTGCATATCTCGGCCAAAATAAGTCCGATCTTTGAGTGGTATACCTTTTTAGACTCGTTAAGATCAGAATTATAGATTGCCATTTAAAAATGGCCATGCCAGCAAATTTCATTTTTTGCCAAAAATGACCATGATCCGACATCAAATACCCGAGTTATGAGCATTCAAAGATGACCATGTAATATTTTCAGCATTAACAAAAAAATAAGATTTTTGGAGCTTCATAACTTGCATATCTCGGCCAAAATAAGTCCGATCTTTGAGTGGTATACCTTTTTAGACTCGTTAAGATCAGAATTATAGATTGCCATTTAAAAATGGCCATGCCAGCAAATTTCATTTTTTGCCAAAAATGACCATGATCCGACATCAAATACCCGAGTTATGAGCATTCAAAGATGACCATGTAATATTTTCAGCATTAACAAAAAAATAAGATTTTTGGAGCTTCATAACTTGCATATCTCGGCCAAAATAAGTCCGATCTTTGAGTGGTATACCTTTTTAGACTCGTTAAGATCAGAATTATAGATTGCCATTTAAAAATGGCCATGCCAGAAAATTTCATTTTTTGCCAAAAATGACCATGATCCGACATCAAATACCCGAGTTATGAGCATTCAAAGATAACCATGTAATATTTTCAGCATTAACAAAAAAATAAGATTTTTGGAGCTTCATAACTTGCATATCTCGGCCAAAATAAGTCCGATCTTTGAGTGGTATACCTTTTTAGACTCGTTAAGATCAGAATTATAGATTGCCATTTAAAAATGGCCATGCCAGCAAATTTCATTTTTTGCCAAAAATGACCATGATCCGACATCAAATACCCGAGTTATGAGCATTCAAAGATGACCATGTAATATTTTCAGCATTAACAAAAAAATAAGATTTTTGGAGCTTCATAACTTGCATATCTCGGCCAAAATAAGTCCGATCTTTGAGTGGTATACCTTTTTAGACTCGTTAAGATCAGAATTATAGATTGCCATTTAAAAATGGCCATGCCAGAAAATTTAATTTTTTGCCAAAAATGACCATGATCCGACATCAAATACCCGAGTTATGAGCATTCAAAGATAACCATGTAATATTTTCAGCATTAACAAAAAAATAAGATTTTTGGAGCTTCATAACTTGCATATCTCGGCCAAAATAAGTCCGATCTTGGAGTGGTATACCTTTTTAGACTCGTTAAGATCAGAATTATAGATTGCCATTTAAAAATGGCCATGCCAAAGTTAAAATTTCATTTTTTGCCAAAAATTACCATGATCCGACATCAAAAACCCGAGCTATGAGCATTCAAAGATAACCATGTAATATTTTCAGCATTAACAAAAAAATAAGATTTTTGGAGCTTCATAACTTGCATATCTCGGCCAAAATAAGTCCGATCTTTGAGTGCTACAAGTTTTTAGAGACGTTAAGATCAGAATTATAGATTGCCATTTAAAAATGGCCATGCCAGCAAATTTAATTTTTTGCCAAAAATGACCATGATCCGACATCAAATACCCGAGTTATGAGCATTCAAAGATGAACATGTAATATTTTCAGCTTTAACAAAAAAATTAG
>JAWNPD010000642.1:0-40360 GCA_035045305.1 Drosophila maculinotata | reverse complement strand
GTCCGATCTTTGAGTGGTATACCTTTTTAGACTCGTTAAGATCAGAATTATAGATTGCCATTTAAAAATGGCCATGCCAGCAAATTTCATTTTTTGCCAAAAATGACCATGATCCGACATCAAATACCCGAGTTATGAGCATTCAAAGATGACCATGTAATATTTTCAGCATTAACAAAAAAATAAGATTTTTGGAGCTTCATAACTTGCATATCTCGGCCAAAATAAGTCCGATCTTTGAGTGGTATACCTTTTTAGACTCGTTAAGATCAGAATTATAGATTGCCATTTAAAAATGGCCATGCCAGAAAATTTAATTTTTTGCCAAAAATGACCATGATCCGACATCAAATACCCGAGCTATGAGCATTCAAAGATGACCATGTAATATTTTCAGCATTAACAAAAAAATAAGATTTTTGGAGCTTCATAACTTGCATATCTCGGCCAAAATAAGTCCGATCTTTGAGTGGTATACCTTTTTAGACTCGTTAAGATCAGAATTATAGATTGCCATTTAAAAATGGCCATGCCAGCAAATTTAATTTTTTGCCAAAAATGACCATGATCCGACATCAAATACCCGAGTTATGAGCATTCAAAGATGACCATGTAATATTTTCAGCATTAACAAAAAAATAAGATTTTTGGAGCTTCATAACTTGCATATCTCGGCCAAAATAAGTCCGATCTTTGAGTGGTATACCTTTTTAGACTCGTTAAGATCAGAATTATAGATTGCCATTTAAAAATGGCCATGCCAGCAAATTTAATTTTTTGCCAAAAATGACCATGATCCGACATCAAATACCCGAGTTATGAGCATTCAAAGATGACCATGTAATATTTTCAGCATTAACAAAAAAATAAGATTTTTGGAGCTTCATAACTTGCATATCTCGGCCAAAATAAGTCCGATCTTTGAGTGGTATACCTTTTTAGACTCGTTAAGATCAGAATTATAGATTGCCTTTTAAAAATGGCCATGCCAGCAAATTTCATTTTTTGCCAAAAATGACCATGATCCGACATCAAATACAAGAGCTATGAGCATTCAAAGATGACCATGTAATATTTTCATAAAAAAAAATAAGTTTTTGGAGCTTCATAACTTGCATATCTCGGCCAAAATAAGTCCGATCTTTGAGTGGTATACCTTTTTAGACTCGTTAAGATCATAATTATAGATTGCCATTTAAAAATGGCCATGCCAGCAAATTTAATTTTTTGCCAAAAATGACCATGATCCGACATCAAATACCCGAGCTATGAGCATTCAAAGATGACCATGTAATATTTTCAGCATTAACAAAAAAATAAGATTTTTGGAGCTTCATAACTTGCATATCTCGGCCAAAATAAGTCCGATCTTTGAGTGGTATACCTTTTTAGACTCGTTAAGATCAGAATTATAGATTGCCATTTAAAAATGGCCATGCCAGAAAATTTAATTTTTTGCCAAAAATGACCATGATCCGACATCAAATACCCGAGTTATGAGCATTCAAAGATGACCATGTAATATTTTCAGCATTAACAAAAAAATAAGATTTTTGGAGCTTCATAACTTGCATATCTCGGCCAAAATAAGTCCGATCTTTGAGTGGTATACCTTTTTAGACTCGTTAAGATCAGAATTATAGATTGCCATTTAAAAATGGCCATGCCAGCAAATTTCATTTTTTGCCAAAAATGACCATGATCCGACATCAAATACCCGAGTTATGAGCATTCAAAGATGACCATGTAATATTTTCAGCATTAACAAAAAAATAAGATTTTTGGAGCTTCATAACTTGCATATCTCGGCCAAAATAAGTCCGATCTTTGAGTGGTATACCTTTTTAGACTCGTTAAGATCAGAATTATAGATTGCCATTTAAAAATGGCCATGCCAGCAAATTTCATTTTTTGCCAAAAATGACCATGATCCGACATCAAATACCCGAGTTATGAGCATTCAAAGATGACCATGTAATATTTTCAGCATTAACAAAAAAATAAGATTTTTGGAGCTTCATAACTTGCATATCTCGGCCAAAATAAGTCCGATCTTTGAGTGGTATACCTTTTTAGACTCGTTAAGATCAGAGTAATAGATGGCCATTTAAAAATGGCCATAGCAGAAAATTTAATTTTTTGCCAAAAATGACCATGATCCGACATCAAATACCCGAGTTATGAGCATTCAAAGATGACCATGTAATATTTTCAGCATTAACAAAAAAATAAGATTTTTGGAGCTTCATAACTTGCATATCTCGGCCAAAATAAGTCCGATCTTTAAGTGGTATACCTTTTTAGACTCGTTAAGATCAGAATTATAGATTGCCACTTAAAAATGGCCATGCCAGCAAATTTCATTTTTTGCCAAAAATGACCATGATCCGACATCAAATACCCGAGTTATGAGCATTCAAAGATGACCATGTAATATTTTCAGCATTAACAAAAAAATAAGATTTTTGGAGCTTCATAACTTGCATATCTCGGCCAAAATAAGTCCGATCTTTGAGTGTTATACCTTTTTAGACTCGTTAAGATCAGAATTATAGATTGCCATTTAAAAATGGCCATGCCAGCAAATTTAATTTTTTGCCAAAAATGACCATGATCCGACATCACATACCCGAGTTATGAGCATTCAAAGATGACCATGTAATATTTTCAGCATTAACAAAAAAATAAGATTTTTGGAGCTTCATAACTTGCATATCTCGGCCAAAATAAGTCCGATCTTTGAGTGGTATACCGTTTTAGACTCGTTAAGATCAGAATTATAGATTGCCATTTAAAATTGACCATGCCAGCTTATTTCATTTTTTGCCAAAAATGACCATGATCCGACATCAAATACCCGAGTTATGAGCATTCAAAAATGACCATGTAATATTTTCAGCATTAACAAAAAAATAAGATTTTTGGAGCTTCATAACTTGCATATCTCGGCCAAAATAAGTCCGATCTTTGAGTGGTATACCTTTTTAGACTCGTTAAGATCAGAATTATAGATTGCCATTTAAAAATGGCCATGCCAGAAAATTTAATTTTTTGCCAAATATGACCATGATCCGACATCAAATACCCGAGCTATGAGCATTCAAAGATGACCATGTAATATTTTCAGCATTAACAAAAAAAATAGATTTTTGGAGCTTCATAACTTGCATATCTCGGCCAAAATAAGTCCGATCTTTGAGTGGTATACCTCTTTAAACTCGTTAAGATCAGAATTATTGATTGCCATTTAAAAATGGCCATGCCAGCAAATTTAATTTTTTGCCAAAAATGACCATGATCCGACATCAAATGCCCGAGTTATGAGCATTCAAAGATAACCATGTAATATTTTCAGCATTAACAAAAAAATAAGATTTTTGGAGCTTCATAACTTGCATATCTCGGCCAAAATAAGTCCGATCTTTGAGTGGTATACCTTTTTAGACTCGTTAAGATCAGAATTATAGATTGCCATTTAAAAATGGCCATGCCAGCAAATTTAATTTTTTGCCAAAAATGACCATAGTCCGACATCAAATACCCGAGTTATGAGCATTCAAAGATGACCATGTAATATTTTCAGCATTAACAAAAAAATAAGATTTTTGGAGCTTCATAACTTGCATATCTCGGCCAAAATAAGTCCGATCTTTGAGTGGTATACCTTTTTAGACTCGTTAAGATCAGAATTATAGATTGCCTTTTAAAAATGGCCATGCCAGCTTATTTCATTTTTTGCCAAAAATGACCATGATCCGACATCAAATACAAGAGCTATGAGCATTCAAATATGACCATGTATATTTTGAATAAGTCCGATCTTTGAGTGGTATACCTTTTTAGACTCGTTAAGATCATAATTATAGATTGCCATTTAAAAATGGCCATGCCAGCAAATTTAATTTTTTGCCAAAAATGACCATGATCCGACATCAAATACCCGAGCTATGAGCATTCAAAGATGACCATGTAATATTTTCAGCATTAACAAAAAAATAAGATTTTTGGAGCTTCATAACTTGCATATCTCGGCCAAAATAAGTCCGATCTTTGAGTGGTATACCTTTTTAGACTCGTTAAGATCAGAATTATAGATTGCCATTTAAAAATGGCCATGCCAGAAAATTTAATTTTTTGCCAAAAATGACCATGATTCGACATCAAATACCCGAGTTATGAGCATTCAAAGATGACCATGTAATATTTTCAGCATTAACAAGAAAATTAGATTTTTGGAGCTTCATAACTTGCATATCTCGGCCAAAATAAGTCCGATCTTTGAGTGGTATACCTTTTTAGACTCGTTAAGATCAGAATTATAGATTGCCATTTAAAAATGGCCATGCCAGCAAATTTCATTTTTTGCCAAAAATTACCATGATCCGACATCAAATACCCGAGTTATGAGCATTCAAAGATAACCATGTAATATTTTCAGCATTAACAAAAAAGTAAGATTTTTGGAGCTTCATAACTTGCATATCTCGGCCAAAATAAGTCCGATCTTTGAGTGGTATACCTTTTTAGACTCGTTAAGATCAGAATTATAGATTGCCATTTAAAAATGGCCATGCCAGCAAATTTCATTTTTTGCCAAAAATGACCATGATCCGACATCAAATACAAGAGCTATGAGCATTCAAATATGACCATGTAATATTTTCAGCATTAACAAAAAAATAAGATTTTTGGAGCTTCATAACTTGCATATCTCGGCCTAAATAAGTCCGATCTTTGAGTGGTATACATTTTTAGACTCGTTAAGATCAGAATTATAGATTGCCATTTAAAAATGGCCATGCCAGAAAATTTAATTTTTTGCCAAAAATGACCATGATCCGACATCAAATACCCGAGTTATGAGCATTCAAAGATGACCATGTAATATTTTCAGCATTAACAAAAAAATAAGATTTTTGGAGCTTCATAACTTGCATATCTCGGCCAAAATAAGTCCGATCTTTGAGTGGTATACCTTTTTAGACTCGTTAAGATCAGAATTATAGATTGCCATTTAAAAATGGCCATGCCAGAAAATTTAATTTTTTGCCAAAAATGACCATGATCCGACATCAAATACCCGAGCTATGAGCATTCAAAGGTGACCATGTAATATTTTCAACATTAACAAAAAAATAAGATTTTTGGAGCTTCATAACTTGCATATCTCGGCCAAAATTAGTTCGATCTTTGAGTGGTATACCTTTTTAGACTCGTTAAGATCAGAATTATAGATTGCCATTTAAAAATGGCCATGCCAGAAAATTTTATTTTTTGCCAAAAATGACCATGATCCGACATCAAATACCCGAGTTATGAGCATTCAAAGATGACCATGTAATATTTTCAGCATTAACAAAAAAGTAAGATTTTTGGAGCTTCATAACTTGCATATCTCGGCCAAAATAAGTCCGATCTTTGAGTGGTATACCTTTTTAGACTCGTTAAGATCAGAATTATAGATTGCCATTTAAAAATGGCCATGCCAGCAAATTTCATTTTTTGGCAAAAATGACCATGATTCGACATCAAATACCCGAGTTATGAGCATTCAAAGATGACCATGTAATATTTTCAGCATTAACAAAAAAATAAGATTTTTGGAGCTTCATAACTTGCATATCTCGGCCAAAATAAGTCCGATCTTTGAGTGGTATACCTTTTTAGACTCGTTAAGATCAGAATTATAGATTGCCATTTAAAAATGGCCATGCCAGCTTATTTAATTTTTTGCCAAAAATGACCATGATCCGACATCAAATACCCGAGTTATGAGCATTCAAAGATGACCATGTAATATTTTCAGCATTAACAAAAAAATAAGATTTTTGGAGCTTCATAACTTGCATATCTCGGCCAAAATAAGTCCGATCTTTGAGTGGTATACCTTTTTAGACTCGTTAAGATCAGAATTATAGATTGCCATTTAAAAATGGCCATGCCAGCAAATTTCATTTTTTGCCAAAAATGACCATGATCCGACATCAAATACCCGAGTTATGAGCATTCAAAGATGACCATGTAATATTTTCAGCATTAACAAAAAAATAAGATTTTTGGAGCTTCATAACTTGCATATCTCGGCCAAAATAAGTCCGATCTTTGAGTGGTATACCTTTTTAGACTCGTTAAGATCAGAATTATAGATTGCCATTTAAAAATGGCCATGCCAGAAAATTTAATTTTTTGCCAAAAATGACCATGATCCGACATCAAATACAAGAGCTATGAGCATTCAAATATGACCATGTAATATTTTCAGCATTAACAAAAAAATAAGATTTTTGGAGCTTCATAACTTGCATATCTCGGCCAAAATAAGTCCGATCTTTGAGTGGTATACCTTTTTAGACTCGTTAAGATCAGAATTATAGATTGCCATTTAAAAATGGCCATGCCAGCAAATTTCATTTTTTGCCAAAAATGACCATGATCCGACATCAAATACCCGAGCTATGAGCATTCAAAGATGACCATGTAATATTTTCAGCATTAACAAAAAAATAAGATTTTTGGAGCTTCATAACTTGCATATCTCGGCCAAAATAAGTCCGATCTTTGAGTGGTATACCTTTTTAGACTCGTTAAGATCAGAATTATAGATTGCCATTTAAAAATGGCCATGCCAGAAAATTTCATTTTTTGCCAAAAATGACCATGATCCGACATCAAATACCCGAGTTATGAGCATTCAAAGATGACCATGTAATATTTTCAGCATTAACAAAAAAATAAGATTTTTGGAGCTTCATAACTTGCATATCTCGGCCAAAATAAGTCCGATCTTTGAGTGGTATACCTTTTTAGACTCGTTAAGATCAGAATTATAGATTGCCATTTAAAAATGGCCATGCCAGCAAATTTCATTTTTTGCCAAAAATGACCATGATCCGACATCAAATACCCGAGTTATGAGCATTCAAAGATGACCATGTAATATTTTCAGCATTAACAAAAAAATAAGATTTTTGGAGCTTCATAACTTGCATATCTCGGCCAAAATAAGTCCGATCTTTGAGTGGTATACCTTTTTAGACTCGTTAAGATCAGAATTATAGATTGCCATTTAAAAATGGCCATGCCAGCAAATTTAATTTTTTGCCAAAAATGACCATGATCCGACATCAAATACCCGAGTTATGAGCATTCAAAGATGACCATGTAATATTTTCAGCATTAACAAAAAAATAAGATTTTTGGAGCTTCATAACTTGCATATCTCGGCCAAAATAAGTCCGATCTTTGAGTGGTATACCTTTTTAGACTCGTTAAGATCAGAATTATAGATTGCCATTTAAAAATGGCCATGCCAGAAAATTTAATTTTTTGCCAAAAATGACCATGATCCGACATCAAATACCCGAGTTATGAGCATTCAAAGATGACCATGTAATATTTTCAACATTAACAAAAAAATAAGATTTTTGGAGCTTCATAACTTGCATATCTCGGCCAAAATAAGTCCGATCTTTGAGTGGTATACCTTTTTAGACTCGTTAAGATCAGAATTATAGATTGCCATTTAAAAATGGCCATGCCAGCAAATTTCATTTTTTGCCAAAAATGACCATGATCCGACATCAAATACAAGAGCTATGAGCATTCAAAGATGACCATGTAATATTTTCAGCATTAACAAAAAAATAAGATTTTTGGAGCTTCATAACTTGCATATCTCGGCCAAAATAAGTCCGATCTTTGAGTGGTATACCGTTTTAGACTCGTTAAGATCAGAATTATAGATTGCCATTTAAAAATGGCCATGCCAGCTTATTTCATTTTTTGCCAAAAATGACCATGATCCGACATCAAATACCCGAGTTATGAGCATTCAAAGATGACCATGTAATATTTTCAGCATTAACAAAAAAATAAGATTTTTGGAGCTTCATAACTTGCATATCTCGGCCAAAATAAGTCCGATCTTTGAGTGGTATACCTTTTTAGACTCGTTAAGATCAGAATTATAGATTGCCATTTAAAAATGGCCATGCCAGAAAATTTAATTTTTTGCCAAAAATGACCATGATCCGACATCAAATACCCGAGCTATGAGCATTCAAAGATGACCATGTAATATTTTCAGCATTAACAAAAAAATAAGATTTTTGGAGCTTCATAACTTGCATATCTCGGCCAAAATAAGTCCGATCTTTGAGTGGTATACCTCTTTAAACTCGTTAAGATCAGAATTATAGATTGCCATTTAAAAATGGCCATGCCAGCAAATTTAATTTTTTGCCAAAAATGACCATGATCCGACATCAAATACCCGAGTTATGAGCATTCAAAGATGACCATGTAATATTTTCAGCATTAACAAAAAAATAAGATTTTTGGAGCTTCATAACTTGCATATCTCGGCCAAAATAAGTCCGATCTTTGAGTGGTATACCTTTTTAGACTCGTTAAGATCAGAATTATAGATTGCCATTTAAAAATGGCCATGCCAGCAAATTTAATTTTTTGCCAAAAATGACCATAATCCGACATCAAATACCCGAGTTATGAGCATTCAAAGATGACCATGTAATATTTTCAGCATTAACAAAAAAATAAGATTTTTGGAGCTTCATAACTTGCATATCTCGGCCAAAATAAGTCCGATCTTTGAGTGGTATACCTTTTTAGACTCGTTAAGATCAGAATTATAGATTGCCTTTTAAAAATGGCCATGCCAGCTTATTTCATTTTTTGCCAAAAATGACCATGATCCGACATCAAATACAAGAGCTATGAGCATTCAAATATGACCATGTAATATTTTGAAATAAGTCCGATCTTTGAGTGGTATATCTTTTTAGACTCGTTAAGATCAGAATTATAGATTGCCATTTAAAAATGGCCATGCCAGCAAATTTAATTTTTTGCCAAAAATGACCATGATCCGACATCAAATACCCGAGTTATGAGCATTCAAAGATGACCATGTAATATTTTCAGCATTAACAAAAAAATAAGATTTTTGGAGCTTCATAACTTGCATATCTCGGCCAAAATAAGTCCGATCTTTGAGTGGTATACCTTTTTAGACTCGTTAAGATCAGAATTATAGATTGCCATTTAAAAATGGCCATGCCAGAAAATTTAATTTTTTGCCAAAAATGACCATGATCCGACATCAAATACCCGAGTTATGAGCATTCAAAGATGACCATGTAATATTTTCAGCATTAACAAGAAAATAAGATTTTTGGAGCTTCATAACTTGCATATCTCGGCCAAAATAAGTCCGATCTTTGAGTGGTATACCTTTTTAGACTCGTTAAGATCAGAATTATAGATTGCCATTTAAAAATGGCCATGCCAGCAAATTTCATTTTTTGCCAAAAATGACCATGATCCGACATCAAATACCCGAGTTATGAGCATTCAAAGATGACCATGTAATATTTTCAGCATTAACAAAAAAATAAGATTTTTGGAGCTTCATAACTTGCATATCTCGGCCAAAATAAGTCCGATCTTTGAGTGGTATACCTTTTTAGACTCGTTAAGATCAGAATTATAGATTGCCATTTAAAAATGGCCATGCCAGCAAATTTCATTTTTTGCCAAAAATGACCATGATCCGACATCAAATACCCGAGTTATGAGCATTCAAAGATGACCATGTAATATTTTCAGCATTAACAAAAAAATAAGATTTTTGGAGCTTCATAACTTGCATATCTCGGCCAAAATAAGTCCGATCTTTGAGTGGTATACCTTTTTAGACTCGTTAAGATCAGAATTATAGATTGCCATTTAAAAATGGCCATGCCAGAAAATTTAATTTTTTGCCAAAAATGACCATGATCCGACATCAAATACCCGAGTTATGAGCATTCAAAGATGACCATGTAATATTTTCAGCATTAACAAAAAAATAAGATTTTTGGAGCTTCATAACTTGCATATCTCGGCCAAAATAAGTCCGATCTTTGAGTGGTATACCTTTTTAGACTCGTTAAGATCAGAATTATAGATTGCCATTTAAAAATGGCCATGCCAGAAAATTTCATTTTTTGCCAAAAATGACCATGATCCGACATCAAATACCCGAGTTATGAGCATTCAAAGATGACCATGTAATATTTTCAGCATTAACAAAAAAATAAGATTTTTGGAGCTTCATAACTTGCATATCTCGGCCAAAATAAGTCCGATCTTTGAGTGGTATACCTTTTTAGACTCGTTAAGATCAGAATTATAGATTGCCATTTAAAAATGGCCATGCCAGCAAATTTCATTTTTTGCCAAAAATGACCATGATCCGACATCAAATACCCGAGTTATGAGCATTCAAAGATGACCATGTAATATTTTCAGCATTAACAAAAAAATAAGATTTTTGGAGCTTCATAACTTGCATATCTCGGCCAAAATAAGTCCGATCTTTGAGTGGTATACCTTTTTAGACTCGTTAAGATCAGAATTATAGATTGCCATTTAAAAATGGCCATGCCAGCAAATTTAATTTTTTGCCAAAAATGACCATGATCCGACATCAAATACCCGAGTTATGAGCATTCAAAGATGACCATGTAATATTTTCAGCATTAACAAAAAAATAAGATTTTTGGAGCTTCATAACTTGCATATCTCGGCCAAAATAAGTCCGATCTTTGAGTGGTATACCTTTTTAGACTCGTTAAGATCAGAATTATAGATTGCCATTTAAAAATGGCCATGCCAGCAAATTTCATTTTTTGCCAAAAATGACCATGATCCGACATCAAATACCCGAGTTATGAGCATTCAAAGATGACCATGTAATATTTTCAGCATTAACAAAAAAATAAGATTTTTGGAGCTTCATAACTTGCATATCTCGGCCAAAATAAGTCCGATCTTTGAGTGGTATACCTTTTTAGACTCGTTAAGATCAGAATTATAGATTGCCATTTAAAAATGGCCATGCCAGCAAATTTCATTTTTTGCCAAAAATGACCATGATCCGACATCAAATACCCGAGTTATGAGCATTCAAAGATGACCATGTAATATTTTCAGCATTAACAAAAAAATAAGATTTTTGGAGCTTCATAACTTGCATATCTCGGCCAAAATAAGTCCGATCTTTGAGTGGTATACCTTTTTAGACTCGTTAAGATCAGAATTATAGATTGCCATTTAAAAATGGCCATGCCAGCAAATTTCATTTTTTGCCAAAGATGACCATGATCCGACATCAAATACCCGAGTTATGAGCATTCAAAGATGACCATGTAATATTTTCAGCATTAACAAAAAAATAAGATTTTTGGAGCTTCATAACTTGCATATCTCGGCCAAAATAAGTCCGATCTTTGAGTGGTATACCTTTTTAGACTCGTTAAGATCAGAATTATAGATTGCCATTTAAAAATGGCCATGCCAGAAAATTTCATTTTTTGCCAAAAATGACCATGATCCGACATCAAATACCCGAGTTATGAGCATTCAAAGATGACCATGTAATATTTTCAGCATTAACAAAAAATTAGATTTTTGGAGCTTCATAACTTGCATATCTCGGCCAAAATAAGTCCGATCTTTGAGTGGTATACCTTTTTAGACTCGTTAAGATCAGAATTATAGTTTTCCATTTAAAAATGGCCATGCCAGCAAATTTCATTTTTTGCCAAAAATGACCATGATCCGACATCAAATACCCGAGTTATGAGCATTCAAAGATGACCATGTAATATTTTGAGAATTAACAAAAAAATATGATTTTTGGAGCTTCATAACTTGCATATCTCGGCCAAAATAAGTCCGATCTTTGAGTGGTATACCTTTTTAGACTCGTTAAGATCAGAATTATAGATTGCCATTTAAAAATGGCCATGCCAGCAAATTTCATTTTTTGCCAAAAATGACCATGATCCGACATCAAATACCCGAGTTATGAGCATTCAAAGATGACCATGTAATATTTTCAGCATTAACAAAAAAATAAGATTTTTGGAGCTTCATAACTTGCATATCTCGGCCAAAATAAGTCCGATCTTTGAGTGGTATACCTTTTTAGACTCGTTAAGATCAGAATTATAGATTGCCATTTAAAAATGGCCATGCCAGCAAATTTCATTTTTTGCCAAAAATGACCATGATCCGACATCAAATACCCGAGTTATGAGCATTCAAAGATGACCATGTAATATTTTCAGCATTAACAAAAAAATAAGATTTTTGGAGCTTCATAACTTGCATATCTCGGCCAAAATAAGTCCGATCTTTGAGTGGTATACCTTTTTAGACTCGTTAAGATCAGAATTATAGATTGCCATTTAAAAATGGCCATGCCAGCAAATTTCATTTTTTGCCAAAAATGACCATGATCCGACATCAAATACCCGAGTTATGAGCATTCAAAGATGACCATGTAATATTTTCAGCATTAACAAAAAAATAAGATTTTTGGAGCTTCATAACTTGCATATCTCGGCCAAAATAAGTCCGATCTTTGAGTGGTATACCTTTTTAGACTCGTTAAGATCAGAATTATAGATTGCCATTTAAAAATGGCCATGCCAGCAAATTTCATTTTTTGCCAAAGATGACCATGATCCGACATCAAATACCCGAGTTATGAGCATTCAAAGATGACCATGTAATATTTTCAGCATTAACAAAAAAATAAGATTTTTGGAGCTTCATAACTTGCATATCTCGGCCAAAATAAGTCCGATCTTTGAGTGGTATACCTTTTTAGACTCGTTAAGATCAGAATTATAGATTGCCATTTAAAAATGGCCATGCCAGCAAATTTCATTTTTTGCCAAAAATGACCATGATCCGACATCAAATACCCGAGTTATGAGCATTCAAAGATGACCATGTAATATTTTCAGCATTAACAAAAAAATAAGATTTTTGGAGCTTCATAACTTGCATATCTCGGCCAAAATAAGTCCGATCTTTGAGTGGTATACCTTTTTAGACTCGTTAAGATCAGAATTATAGATTGCCATTTAAAAATGGCCATGCCAGCAAATTTCATTTTTTGCCAAAAATGACCATGATCCGACATCAAATACCCGAGTTATGAGCATTCAAAGATGACCATGTAATATTTTCAGCATTAACAAAAAAATAAGATTTTTGGAGCTTCATAACTTGCATATCTCGGCCAAAATAAGTCCGATCTTTGAGTGGTATACCTTTTTAGACTCGTTAAGATCAGAATTATAGATTGCCATTTAAAAATGGCCATGCCAGCAAATTTCATTTTTTGCCAAAAATGACCATGATCCGACATCAAATACCCGAGTTATGAGCATTCAAAGATGACCATGTAATATTTTCAGCATTAACAAAAAAATAAGATTTTTGGAGCTTCATAACTTGCATATCTCGGCCAAAATAAGTCCGATCTTTGAGTGGTATACCTTTTTAGACTCGTTAAGATCAGAATTATAGATTGCCATTTAAAAATGGCCATGCCAGCAAATTTCATTTTTTGCCAAAAATGACCATGATCCGACATCAAATACCCGAGTTATGAGCATTCAAAGATGACCATGTAATATTTTCAGCATTAACAAAAAAATAAGATTTTTGGAGCTTCATAACTTGCATATCTCGGCCAAAATAAGTCCGATCTTTGAGTGGTATACCTTTTTAGACTCGTTAAGATCAGAATTATAGATTGCCATTTAAAAATGGCCATGCCAGCAAATTTCATTTTTTGCCAAAGATGACCATGATCCGACATCAAATACCCGAGTTATGAGCATTCAAAGATGACCATGTAATATTTTCAGCATTAACAAAAAAATAAGATTTTTGGAGCTTCATAACTTGCATATCTCGGCCAAATTAAGTCCGATCTTTGAGTGGTATACCTTTTTAGACTCGTTAAGATCAGAATTATAGATTGCCATTTAAAAATGGCCATGCCAGCAAATTTCATTTTTTGCCAAAAATGACCATGATCCGACATCAAATACCCGAGTTATGAGCATTCAAAGATGACCATGTAATATTTTCAGCATTAACAAAAAAATAAGATTTTTGGAGCTTCATAACTTGCATATCTCGGCCAAAATAAGTCCGATCTTTGAGTGGTATACCTTTTTAGACTCGTTAAGATCAGAATTATAGATTGCCATTTAAAAATGGCCATGCCAGCAAATTTCATTTTTTGCCAAAAATGACCATGATCCGACATCAAATACCCGAGTTATGAGCATTCAAAGATGACCATGTAATATTTTCAGCATTAACAAAAAAATAAGATTTTTGGAGCTTCATAACTTGCATATCTCGGCCAAAATAAGTCCGATCTTTGAGTGGTATACCTTTTTAGACTCGTTAAGATCAGAATTATAGATTGCCATTTAAAAATGGCCATGCCAGCAAATTTCATTTTTTGCCAAAGATGACCATGATCCGACATCAAATACCCGAGTTATGAGCATTCAAAGATGACCATGTAATATTTTCAGCATTAACAAAAAAATAAGATTTTTGGAGCTTCATAACTTGCATATCTCGGCCAAAATAAGTCCGATCTTTGAGTGGTATACCTTTTTAGACTCGTTAAGATCAGAATTATAGATTGCCATTTAAAAATGGCCATGCCAGCAAATTTCATTTTTTGCCAAAAATGACCATGATCCGACATCAAATACCCGAGTTATGAGCATTCAAAGATGACCATGTAATATTTTCAGCATTAACAAAAAAATAAGATTTTTGGAGCTTCATAACTTGCATATCTCGGCCAAAATAAGTCCGATCTTTGAGTGGTATACCTTTTTAGACTCGTTAAGATCAGAATTATAGATTGCCATTTAAAAATGGCCATGCCAGCAAATTTCATTTTTTGCCAAAAATGACCATGATCCGACATCAAATACCCGAGTTATGAGCATTCAAAGATGACCATGTAATATTTTCAGCATTAACAAAAAAATAAGATTTTTGGAGCTTCATAACTTGCATATCTCGGCCAAAATAAGTCCGATCTTTGAGTGGTATACCTTTTTAGACTCGTTAAGATCAGAATTATAGATTGCCATTTAAAAATGGCCATGCCAGCAAATTTCATTTTTTGCCAAAAATGACCATGATCCGACATCAAATACCCGAGTTATGAGCATTCAAAGATGACCATGTAATATTTTCAGCATTAACAAAAAAATAAGATTTTTGGAGCTTCATAACTTGCATATCTCGGCCAAAATAAGTCCGATCTTTGAGTGGTATACCTTTTTAGACTCGTTAAGATCAGAATTATAGATTGCCATTTAAAAATGGCCATGCCAGCAAATTTCATTTTTTGCCAAAAATGACCATGATCCGACATCAAATACCCGAGTTATGAGCATTCAAAGATGACCATGTAATATTTTCAGCATTAACAAAAAAATAAGATTTTTGGAGCTTCATAACTTGCATATCTCGGCCAAAATAAGTCCGATCTTTGAGTGGTATACCTTTTTAGACTCGTTAAGATCAGAATTATAGATTGCCATTTAAAAATGGCCATGCCAGCAAATTTCATTTTTTGCCAAAAATGACCATGATCCGACATCAAATACCCGAGTTATGAGCATTCAAAGATGACCATGTAATATTTTCAGCATTAACAAAAAAATAAGATTTTTGGAGCTTCATAACTTGCATATCTCGGCCAAAATAAGTCCGATCTTTGAGTGGTATACCTTTTTAGACTCGTTAAGATCAGAATTATAGATTGCCATTTAAAAATGGCCATGCCAGCAAATTTCATTTTTTGCCAAAAATGACCATGATCCGACATCAAATACCCGAGTTATGAGCATTCAAAGATGACCATGTAATATTTTCAGCATTAACAAAAAAATAAGATTTTTGGAGCTTCATAACTTGCATATCTCGGCCAAAATAAGTCCGATCTTTGAGTGGTATACCTTTTTAGACTCGTTAAGATCAGAATTATAGATTGCCATTTAAAAATGGCCATGCCAGCAAATTTCATTTTTTGCCAAAAATGACCATGATCCGACATCAAATACCCGAGTTATGAGCATTCAAAGATGACCATGTAATATTTTCAGCATTAACAAAAAAATAAGATTTTTGGAGCTTCATAACTTGCATATCTCGGCCAAAATAAGTCCGATCTTTGAGTGGTATACCTTTTTAGACTCGTTAAGATCAGAATTATAGATTGCCATTTAAAAATGGCCATGCCAGCAAATTTCATTTTTTGCCAAAAATGACCATGATCCGACATCAAATACCCGAGTTATGAGCATTCAAAGATGACCATGTAATATTTTCAGCATTAACAAAAAAATAAGATTTTTGGAGCTTCATAACTTGCATATCTCGGCCAAAATAAGTCCGATCTTTGAGTGGTATACCTTTTTAGACTCGTTAAGATCAGAATTATAGATTGCCATTTAAAAATGGCCATGCCAGCAAATTTCATTTTTTGCCAAAGATGACCATGATCCGACATCAAATACCCGAGTTATGAGCATTCAAAGATGACCATGTAATATTTTCAGCATTAACAAAAAAATAAGATTTTTGGAGCTTCATAACTTGCATATCTCGGATAAAATAAGTCCGATCTTTGAGTGGTATACCTTTTTAGACTCGTTAAGATCAGAATTATAGATTGCCATTTAAAAATGGCCATGCCAGCAAATTTCATTTTTTGCCAAAAATGACCATGATCCGACATCAAATACCCGAGTTATGAGCATTCAAAGATGACCATGTAATATTTTCAGCATTAACAAAAAAATAAGATTTTTGGAGCTTCATAACTTGCATATCTCGGCCAAAATAAGTCCGATCTTTGAGTGGTATACCTTTTTAGACTCGTTAAGATCAGAATTATAGATTGCCATTTAAAAATGGCCATGCCAGCAAATTTCATTTTTTGCCAAAAATGACCATGATCCGACATCAAATACCCGAGTTATGAGCATTCAAAGATGACCATGTAATATTTTCAGCATTAACAAAAAAATAAGATTTTTGGAGCTTCATAACTTGCATATCTCGGCCAAAATAAGTCCGATCTTTGAGTGGTATACCTTTTTAGACTCGTTAAGATCAGAATTATAGATTGCCATTTAAAAATGGCCATGCCAGCAAATTTCATTTTTTGCCAAAAATGACCATGATCCGACATCAAATACCCGAGTTATGAGCATTCAAAGATGACCATGTAATATTTTCAGCATTAACAAAAAAATAAGATTTTTGGAGCTTCATAACTTGCATATCTCGGCCAAAATAAGTCCGATCTTTGAGTGGTATACCTTTTTAGACTCGTTAAGATCAGAATTATAGATTGCCATTTAAAAATGGCCATGCCAGCAAATTTCATTTTTTGCCAAAGATGACCATGATCCGACATCAAATACCCGAGTTATGAGCATTCAAAGATGACCATGTAATATTTTCAGCATTAACAAAAAAATAAGATTTTTGGAGCTTCATAACTTGCATATCTCGGCCAAAATAAGTCCGATCTTTGAGTGGTATACCTTTTTAGACTCGTTAAGATCAGAATTATAGATTGCCATTTAAAAATGGCCATGCCAGCAAATTTCATTTTTTGCCAAAAATGACCATGATCCGACATCAAATACCCGAGTTATGAGCATTCAAAGATGACCATGTAATATTTTCAGCATTAACAAAAAAATAAGATTTTTGGAGCTTCATAACTTGCATATCTCGGCCAAAATAAGTCCGATCTTTGAGTGGTATACCTTTTTAGACTCGTTAAGATCAGAATTATAGATTGCCATTTAAAAATGGCCATGCCAGCAAATTTCATTTTTTGCCAAAGATGACCATGATCCGACATCAAATACCCGAGTTATGAGCATTCAAAGATGACCATGTAATATTTTCAGCATTAACAAAAAAATAAGATTTTTGGAGCTTCATAACTTGCATATCTCGGCCAAAATAAGTCCGATCTTTGAGTGGTATACCTTTTTAGACTCGTTAAGATCAGAATTATAGATTGCCATTTAAAAATGGCCATGCCAGCAAATTTCATTTTTTGCCAAAAATGACCATGATCCGACATCAAATACCCGAGTTATGAGCATTCAAAGATGACCATGTAATATTTTCAGCATTAACAAAAAAATAAGATTTTTGGAGCTTCATAACTTGCATATCTCGGCCAAAATAAGTCCGATCTTTGAGTGGTATACCTTTTTAGACTCGTTAAGATCAGAATTATAGATTGCCATTTAAAAATGGCCATGCCAGCAAATTTCATTTTTTGCCAAAAATGACCATGATCCGACATCAAATACCCGAGTTATGAGCATTCAAAGATGACCATGTAATATTTTCAGCATTAACAAAAAAATAAGATTTTTGGAGCTTCATAACTTGCATATCTCGGCCAAAATAAGTCCGATCTTTGAGTGGTATACCTTTTTAGACTCGTTAAGATCAGAATTATAGATTGCCATTTAAAAATGGCCATGCCAGCAAATTTCATTTTTTGCCAAAAATGACCATGATCCGACATCAAATACCCGAGTTATGAGCATTCAAAGATGACCATGTAATATTTTCAGCATTAACAAAAAAATAAGATTTTTGGAGCTTCATAACTTGCATATCTCGGCCAAAATAAGTCCGATCTTTGAGTGGTATACCTTTTTAGACTCGTTAAGATCAGAATTATAGATTGCCATTTAAAAATGGCCATGCCAGCAAATTTCATTTTTTGCCAAAAATGACCATGATCCGACATCAAATACCCGAGTTATGAGCATTCAAAGATGACCATGTAATATTTTCAGCATTAACAAAAAAATAAGATTTTTGGAGCTTCATAACTTGCATATCTCGGCCAAAATAAGTCCGATCTTTGAGTGGTATACCTTTTTAGACTCGTTAAGATCAGAATTATAGATTGCCATTTAAAAATGGCCATGCCAGCAAATTTCATTTTTTGCCAAAAATGACCATGATCCGACATCAAATACCCGAGTTATGAGCATTCAAAGATGACCATGTAATATTTTCAGCATTAACAAAAAAATAAGATTTTTGGAGCTTCATAACTTGCATATCTCGGCCAAAATAAGTCCGATCTTTGAGTGGTATACCTTTTTAGACTCGTTAAGATCAGAATTATAGATTGCCATTTAAAAATGGCCATGCCAGCAAATTTCATTTTTTGCCAAAAATGACCATGATCCGACATCAAATACCCGAGTTATGAGCATTCAAAGATGACCATGTAATATTTTCAGCATTAACAAAAAAATAAGATTTTTGGAGCTTCATAACTTGCATATCTCGGCCAAAATAAGTCCGATCTTTGAGTGGTATACCTTTTTAGACTCGTTAAGATCAGAATTATAGATTGCCATTTAAAAATGGCCATGCCAGCAAATTTCATTTTTTGCCAAAAATGACCATGATCCGACATCAAATACCCGAGTTATGAGCATTCAAAGATGACCATGTAATATTTTCAGCATTAACAAAAAAATAAGATTTTTGGAGCTTCATAACTTGCATATCTCGGCCAAAATAAGTCCGATCTTTGAGTGGTATACCTTTTTAGACTCGTTAAGATCAGAATTATAGATTGCCATTTAAAAATGGCCATGCCAGCAAATTTCATTTTTTGCCAAAAATGACCATGATCCGACATCAAATACCCGAGTTATGAGCATTCAAAGATGACCATGTAATATTTTCAGCATTAACAAAAAAATAAGATTTTTGGAGCTTCATAACTTGCATATCTCGGCCAAAATAAGTCCGATCTTTGAGTGGTATACCTTTTTAGACTCGTTAAGATCAGAATTATAGATTGCCATTTAAAAATGGCCATGCCAGCAAATTTCATTTTTTGCCAAAAATGACCATGATCCGACATCAAATACCCGAGTTATGAGCATTCAAAGATGACCATGTAATATTTTCAGCATTAACAAAAAAATAAGATTTTTGGAGCTTCATAACTTGCATATCTCGGCCAAAATAAGTCCGATCTTTGAGTGGTATACCTTTTTAGACTCGTTAAGATCAGAATTATAGATTGCCATTTAAAAATGGCCATGCCAGCAAATTTCATTTTTTGCCAAAAATGACCATGATCCGACATCAAATACCCGAGTTATGAGCATTCAAAGATGACCATGTAATATTTTCAGCATTAACAAAAAAATAAGATTTTTGGAGCTTCATAACTTGCATATCTCGGCCAAAATAAGTCCGATCTTTGAGTGGTATACCTTTTTAGACTCGTTAAGATCAGAATTATAGATTGCCATTTAAAAATGGCCATGCCAGCAAATTTCATTTTTTGCCAAAAATGACCATGATCCGACATCAAATACCCGAGTTATGAGCATTCAAAGATGACCATGTAATATTTTCAGCATTAACAAAAAAATAAGATTTTTGGAGCTTCATAACTTGCATATCTCGGCCAAAATAAGTCCGATCTTTGAGTGGTATACCTTTTTAGACTCGTTAAGATCAGAATTATAGATTGCCATTTAAAAATGGCCATGCCAGCAAATTTCATTTTTTGCCAAAAATGACCATGATCCGACATCAAATACCCGAGTTATGAGCATTCAAAGATGACCATGTAATATTTTCAGCATTAACAAAAAAATAAGATTTTTGGAGCTTCATAACTTGCATATCTCGGCCAAAATAAGTCCGATCTTTGAGTGGTATACCTTTTTAGACTCGTTAAGATCAGAATTATAGATTGCCATTTAAAAATGGCCATGCCAGCAAATTTCATTTTTTGCCAAAAATGACCATGATCCGACATCAAATACCCGAGTTATGAGCATTCAAAGATGACCATGTAATATTTTCAGCATTAACAAAAAAATAAGATTTTTGGAGCTTCATAACTTGCATATCTCGGCCAAAATAAGTCCGATCTTTGAGTGGTATACCTTTTTAGACTCGTTAAGATCAGAATTATAGATTGCCATTTAAAAATGGCCATGCCAGCAAATTTCATTTTTTGCCAAAAATGACCATGATCCGACATCAAATACCCGAGTTATGAGCATTCAAAGATGACCATGTAATATTTTCAGCATTAACAAAAAAATAAGATTTTTGGAGCTTCATAACTTGCATATCTCGGCCAAAATAAGTCCGATCTTTGAGTGGTATACCTTTTTAGACTCGTTAAGATCAGAATTATAGATTGCCATTTAAAAATGGCCATGCCAGCAAATTTCATTTTTTGCCAAAAATGACCATGATCCGACATCAAATACCCGAGTTATGAGCATTCAAAGATGACCATGTAATATTTTCAGCATTAACAAAAAAATAAGATTTTTGGAGCTTCATAACTTGCATATCTCGGCCAAAATAAGTCCGATCTTTGAGTGGTATACCTTTTTAGACTCGTTAAGATCAGAATTATAGATTGCCATTTAAAAATGGCCATGCCAGCAAATTTCATTTTTTGCCAAAAATGACCATGATCCGACATCAAATACCCGAGTTATGAGCATTCAAAGATGACCATGTAATATTTTCAGCATTAACAAAAAAATAAGATTTTTGGAGCTTCATAACTTGCATATCTCGGCCAAAATAAGTCCGATCTTTGAGTGGTATACCTTTTTAGACTCGTTAAGATCAGAATTATAGATTGCCATTTAAAAATGGCCATGCCAGCAAATTTCATTTTTTGCCAAAAATGACCATGATCCGACATCAAATACCCGAGTTATGAGCATTCAAAGATGACCATGTAATATTTTCAGCATTAACAAAAAAATAAGATTTTTGGAGCTTCATAACTTGCATATCTCGGCCAAAATAAGTCCGATCTTTGAGTGGTATACCTTTTTAGACTCGTTAAGATCAGAATTATAGATTGCCATTTAAAAATGGCCATGCCAGCAAATTTCATTTTTTGCCAAAAATGACCATGATCCGACATCAAATACCCGAGTTATGAGCATTCAAAGATGACCATGTAATATTTTCAGAATTAACAAAAAAATAAGATTTTTGGAGCTTCATAACTTGCATATCTCGGCCAAAATAAGTCCGATCTTTGAGTGGTATACCTTTTTAGACTCGTTAAGATCAGAATTATAGATTGCCATTTAAAAATGGCCATGCCAGCAAATTGCATTTTTTGCCAAAAATGACCATGATCCGACATCAAATACCCGAGTTATGAGCATTCAAAGATGACCATGTAATATTTTCAGCATTAACAAAAAAATAAGATTTTTGGAGCTTCATAACTTGCATATCTCGGCCAAAATAAGTCCGATCTTTGAGTGGTATACCTTTTTAGACTCGTTAAGCTCAGAATTATAGATTGCCTTTTAAAAATGGCCATGCCAGCAAATTTCATTTTTTGCCAAAAATGACCATGATCCGACATCAAATACCCGAGTTATGAGCATTCAAAGATGACCATGTAATATTTTCAGCATTAACAAAAAAATAAGATTTTTGGAGCTTCATAACTTGCATATCTCGGCCAAAATAAGTCCGATCTTTGAGTGGTATACCTTTTTAGACTCGTTAAGATCAGAATTATAGATTGCCATTTAAAAATGGCCATGCCAGCAAATTTCATTTTTTGCCAAAAATGACCATGATCCGACATCAAATACCCGAGTTATGAGCATTCAAAGATGACCATGTAATATTTTCAGCATTAACAAAAAAATAAGATTTTTGGAGCTTCATAACTTGCATATCTCGGCCAAAATAAGTCCGATCTTTGAGTGGTATACCTTTTTAGACTCGTTAAGATCAGAATTATAGATTGCCATTTAAAAATGGCCATGCCAGCAAATTTCATTTTTTGCCAAAAATGACCATGATCCGACATCAAATACCCGAGTTATGAGCATTCAAAGATGACCATGTAATATTTTCAGCATTAACAAAAAAATAAGATTTTTGGAGCTTCATAACTTGCATATCTCGGCCAAAATAAGTCCGATCTTTGAGTGGTATACCTTTTTAGACTCGTTAAGATCAGAATTATAGATTGCCATTTAAAAATGGCCATGCCAGCAAATTTCATTTTTTGCCAAAAA
Organism: Drosophila maculinotata; assembly: GCA_035045305.1. NCBI lineage: Eukaryota > Metazoa > Arthropoda > Insecta > Diptera > Drosophilidae > Drosophila > Drosophila maculinotata. The sequence goes on along the minus strand of JAWNPD010000642.1, from coordinate 17,348 downwards.
TGACCATGATCCGACATCAAATACCCGAGTTATGAGCATTCAAAGATGACCATGTAATATTTTCAGCATTAACAAAAAAATAAGATTTTTGGAGCTTCATAACTTGCATATCTCGGCCAAAATAAGTCCGATCTTTGAGTGGTATACCTTTTTAGACTCGTTAAGATCAGAATTATAGATTGCCATTTAAAAATGGCCATGCCAGCAAATTTCATTTTTTGCCAAAAATGACCATGATCCGACATCAAATACCCGAGTTATGAGCATTCAAAGATGACCATGTAATATTTTCAGCATTAACAAAAAAATAAGATTTTTGGAGCTTCATAACTTGCATATCTCGGCCAAAATAAGTCCGATCTTTGAGTGGTATACCTTTTTAGACTCGTTAAGATCAGAATTATAGATTGCCATTTAAAAATGGCCATGCCAGCAAATTTCATTTTTTGCCAAAAATGACCATGATCCGACATCAAATACCCGAGTTATGAGCATTCAAAGATGACCATGTAATATTTTCAGCATTAACAAAAAAATAAGATTTTTGGAGCTTCATAACTTGCATATCTCGGCCAAAATAAGTCCGATCTTTGAGTGGTATACCTTTTTAGACTCGTTAAGATCAGAATTATAGATTGCCATTTAAAAATGGCCATGCCAGCAAATTTCATTTTTTGCCAAAAATGACCATGATCCGACATCAAATACCCGAGTTATGAGCATTCAAAGATGACCATGTAATATTTTCAGCATTAACAAAAAAATAAGATTTTTGGAGCTTCATAACTTGCATATCTCGGCCAAAATAAGTCCGATCTTTGAGTGGTATACCTTTTTAGACTCGTTAAGATCAGAATTATAGATTGCCATTTAAAAATGGCCATGCCAGCAAATTTCATTTTTTGCCAAAAATGACCATGATCCGACATCAAATACCCGAGTTATGAGCATTCAAAGATGACCATGTAATATTTTCAGCATTAACAAAAAAATAAGATTTTTGGAGCTTCATAACTTGCATATCTCGGCCAAAATAAGTCCGATCTTTGAGTGGTATACCTTTTTAGACTCGTTAAGATCAGAATTATAGATTGCCATTTAAAAATGGCCATGCCAGCAAATTTCATTTTTTGCCAAAAATGACCATGATCCGACATCAAATACCCGAGTTATGAGCATTCAAAGATGACCATGTAATATTTTCAGCATTAACAAAAAAATAAGATTTTTGGAGCTTCATAACTTGCATATCTCGGCCAAAATAAGTCCGATCTTTGAGTGGTATACCTTTTTAGACTCGTTAAGATCAGAATTATAGATTGCCATTTAAAAATGGCCATGCCAGCAAATTTCATTTTTTGCCAAAAATGACCATGATCCGACATCAAATACCCGAGTTATGAGCATTCAAAGATGACCATGTAATATTTTCAGCATTAACAAAAAAATAAGATTTTTGGAGCTTCATAACTTGCATATCTCGGCCAAAATAAGTCCGATCTTTGAGTGGTATACCTTTTTAGACTCGTTAAGATCAGAATTATAGATTGCCATTTAAAAATGGCCATGCCAGCAAATTTCATTTTTTGCCAAAAATGACCATGATCCGACATCAAATACCCGAGTTATGAGCATTCAAAGATGACCATGTAATATTTTCAGCATTAACAAAAAAATAAGATTTTTGGAGCTTCATAACTTGCATATCTCGGCCAAAATAAGTCCGATCTTTGAGTGGTATACCTTTTTAGACTCGTTAAGATCAGAATTATAGATTGCCATTTAAAAATGGCCATGCCAGCAAATTTCATTTTTTGCCAAAAATGACCATGATCCGACATCAAATACCCGAGTTATGAGCATTCAAAGATGACCATGTAATATTTTCAGCATTAACAAAAAAATAAGATTTTTGGAGCTTCATAACTTGCATATCTCGGCCAAAATAAGTCCGATCTTTGAGTGGTATACCTTTTTAGACTCGTTAAGATCAGAATTATAGATTGCCATTTAAAAATGGCCATGCCAGCAAATTTCATTTTTTGCCAAAAATGACCATGATCCGACATCAAATACCCGAGTTATGAGCATTCAAAGATGACCATGTAATATTTTCAGCATTAACAAAAAAATAAGATTTTTGGAGCTTCATAACTTGCATATCTCGGCCAAAATAAGTCCGATCTTTGAGTGGTATACCTTTTTAGACTCGTTAAGATCAGAATTATAGATTGCCATTTAAAAATGGCCATGCCAGCAAATTTCATTTTTTGCCAAAAATGACCATGATCCGACATCAAATACCCGAGTTATGAGCATTCAAAGATGACCATGTAATATTTTCAGCATTAACAAAAAAATAAGATTTTTGGAGCTTCATAACTTGCATATCTCGGCCAAAATAAGTCCGATCTTTGAGTGGTATACCTTTTTAGACTCGTTAAGATCAGAATTATAGATTGCCATTTAAAAATGGCCATGCCAGCAAATTTCATTTTTTGCCAAAAATGACCATGATCCGACATCAAATACCCGAGTTATGAGCATTCAAAGATGACCATGTAATATTTTCAGCATTAACAAAAAAAATAAGATTTTTGGAGCTTCATAACTTGCATATCTCGGCCAAAATAAGTCCGATCTTTGAGTGGTATACCTTTTTAGACTCGTTAAGATCAGAATTATAGATTGCCATTTAAAAATGGCCATGCCAGCAAATTTAATTTTTTGCCAAAAATGACCATGATCCGACATCAAATACCCGAGTTATGAGCATTCAAAGATGACCATGTAATATTTTCAGCATTAACAAAAAAATAAGATTTTTGGAGCTTCATAACTTGCATATCTCGGCCAAAATAAGTCCGATCTTTGAGTGGTATACCTTTTTAGACTCGTTAAGATCAGAATTATAGATTGCCATTTAAAAATGGCCATGCCAGCAAATTTCATTTTTTGCCAAAAATGACCATGATCCGACATCAAATACCCGAGTTATGAGCATTCAAAGATGACCATGTAATATTTTCAGCATTAACAAAAAAATAAGATTTTTGGAGCTTCATAACTTGCATATCTCGGCCAAAATAAGTCCGATCTTTGAGTGGTATACCTTTTTAGACTCGTTAAGATCAGAATTATAGATTGCCATTTAAAAATGGCCATGCCAGCAAATTTCATTTTTTGCCAAAAATGACCATGATCCGACATCAAATACCCGAGTTATGAGCATTCAAAGATGACCATGTAATATTTTCAGCATTAACAAAAAAATAAGATTTTTGGAGCTTCATAACTTGCATATCTCGGCCAAAATAAGTCCGATCTTTGAGTGGTATACCTTTTTAGACTCGTTAAGATCAGAATTATAGATTGCCATTTAAAAATGGCCATGCCAGCAAATTTAATTTTTTGCCAAAAATGACCATGATCCGACATCAAATACCCGAGTTATGAGCATTCAAAGATGACCATGTAATATTTTCAGCATTAACAAAAAAATAAGATTTTTGGAGCTTCATAACTTGCATATCTCGGCCAAAATAAGTCCGATCTTTGAGTGGTATACCTTTTTAGACTCGTTAAGATCAGAATTATAGATTGCCATTTAAAAATGGCCATGCCAGAAAATTTAATTTTTTGCCAAAAATGACCATGATCCGACATCAAATACCCGAGTTATGAGCATTCAAAGATGACCATGTAATATTTTCAGCATTAACAAAAAAATAAGATTTTTGGAGCTTCATAACTTGCATATCTCGGCCAAAATAAGTCCGATCTTTGAGTGGTATACCTTTTTAGACTCGTTAAGATCAGAATTATAGATTGCCATTTAAAAATGGCCATGCCAGCAAATTTAATTTTTTGCCAAAAATGACCATGATCCGACATCAAATACCCGAGTTATGAGCATTCAAAGATGACCATGTAATATTTTCAGCATTAACAAAAAAATAAGATTTTTGGAGCTTCATAACTTGCATATCTCGGCCAAAATAAGTCCGATCTTTGAGTGGTATACCTTTTTAGACTCGTTAAGATCAGAATTATAGATTGCCATTTAAAAATGGCCATGCCAGCAAATTTCATTTTTTGCCAAAAATGACCATGATCCGACATCAAATACCCGAGTTATGAGCATTCAAAGATGACCATGTAATATTTTCAGCATTAACAAAAAAAATAAGATTTTTGGAGCTTCATAACTTGCATATCTCGGCCAAAATAAGTCCGATCTTTGAGTGGTATACCTTTTTAGACTCGTTAAGATCAGAATTATAGATTGCCATTTAAAAATGGCCATGCCAGCAAATTTCATTTTTTGCCAAAAATGACCATGATCCGACATCAAATACCCGAGTTATGAGCATTCAAAGATGACCATGTAATATTTTCAGCATTAACAAAAAAATAAGATTTTTGGAGCTTCATAACTTGCATATCTCGGCCAAAATAAGTCCGATCTTTGAGTGGTATACCTTTTTAGACTCGTTAAGATCAGAATTATAGATTGCCATTTAAAAATGGCCATGCCAGCAAATTTCATTTTTTGCCAAAAATGACCATGATCCGACATCAAATACCCGAGTTATGAGCATTCAAAGATGACCATGTAATATTTTCAGCATTAACAAAAAAATAAGATTTTTGGAGCTTCATAACTTGCATATCTCGGCCAAAATAAGTCCGATCTTTGAGTGGTATACCTTTTTAGACTCGTTAAGATCAGAATTATAGATTGCCATTTAAAAATGGCCATGCCAGCAAATTTCATTTTTTGCCAAAAATGACCATGATCCGACATCAAATACCCGAGTTATGAGCATTCAAAGATGACCATGTAATATTTTCAGCATTAACAAAAAAATAAGATTTTTGGAGCTTCATAACTTGCATATCTCGGCCAAAATAAGTCCGATCTTTGAGTGGTATACCTTTTTAGACTCGTTAAGATCAGAATTATAGATTGCCATTTAAAAATGGCCATGCCAGCAAATTTCATTTTTTGCCAAAAATGACCATGATCCGACATCAAATACCCGAGTTATGAGCATTCAAAGATGACCATGTAATATTTTCAGCATTAACAAAAAAATAAGATTTTTGGAGCTTCATAACTTGCATATCTCGGCCAAAATAAGTCCGATCTTTGAGTGGTATACCTTTTTAGACTCGTTAAGATCAGAATTATAGATTGCCATTTAAAAATGGCCATGCCAGCAAATTTCATTTTTTGCCAAAAATGACCATGATCCGACATCAAATACCCGAGTTATGAGCATTCAAAGATGACCATGTAATATTTTCAGCATTAACAAAAAAATAAGATTTTTGGAGCTTCATAACTTGCATATCTCGGCCAAAATAAGTCCGATCTTTGAGTGGTATACCTTTTTAGACTCGTTAAGATCAGAATTATAGATTGCCATTTAAAAATGGCCATGCCAGCAAATTTAATTTTTTGCCAAAAATGACCATGATCCGACATCAAATACCCGAGTTATGAGCATTCAAAGATGACCATGTAATATTTTCAGCATTAACAAAAAAATAAGATTTTTGGAGCTTCATAACTTGCATATCTCGGCCAAAATAAGTCCGATCTTTGAGTGGTATACCTTTTTAGACTCGTTAAGATCAGAATTATAGATTGCCATTTAAAAATGGCCATGCCAGCAAATTTCATTTTTTGCCAAAAATGACCATGATCCGACATCAAATACCCGAGTTATGAGCATTCAAAGATGACCATGTAATATTTTCAGCATTAACAAAAAAATAAGATTTTTGGAGCTTCATAACTTGCATATCTCGGCCAAAATAAGTCCGATCTTTGAGTGGTATACCTTTTTAGACTCGTTAAGATCAGAATTATAGATTGCCATTTAAAAATGGCCATGCCAGCAAATTTCATTTTTTGCCAAAAATGACCATGATCCGACATCAAATACCCGAGTTATGAGCATTCAAAGATGACCATGTAATATTTTCAGCATTAACAAAAAAATAAGATTTTTGGAGCTTCATAACTTGCATATCTCGGCCAAAATAAGTCCGATCTTTGAGTGGTATACCTTTTTAGACTCGTTAAGATCAGAATTATAGATTGCCATTTAAAAATGGCCATGCCAGCAAATTTCATTTTTTGCCAAAAATGACCATGATCCGACATCAAATACCCGAGTTATGAGCATTCAAAGATGACCATGTAATATTTTCAGCATTAACAAAAAAATAAGATTTTTGGAGCTTCATAACTTGCATATCTCGGCCAAAATAAGTCCGATCTTTGAGTGGTATACCTTTTTAGACTCGTTAAGATCAGAATTATAGATTGCCATTTAAAAATGGCCATGCCAGCAAATTTCATTTTTTGCCAAAAATGACCATGATCCGACATCAAATACCCGAGTTATGAGCATTCAAAGATGACCATGTAATATTTTCAGCATTAACAAAAAAATAAGATTTTTGGAGCTTCATAACTTGCATATCTCGGCCAAAATAAGTCCGATCTTTGAGTGGTATACCTTTTTAGACTCGTTAAGATCAGAATTATAGATTGCCATTTAAAAATGGCCATGCCAGCAAATTTCATTTTTTGCCAAAAATGACCATGATCCGACATCAAATACCCGAGTTATGAGCATTCAAAGATGACCATGTAATATTTTCAGCATTAACAAAAAAATAAGATTTTTGGAGCTTCATAACTTGCATATCTCGGCCAAAATAAGTCCGATCTTTGAGTGGTATACCTTTTTAGACTCGTTAAGATCAGAATTATAGATTGCCATTTAAAAATGGCCATGCCAGCAAATTTCATTTTTTGCCAAAAATGACCATGATCCGACATCAAATACCCGAGTTATGAGCATTCAAAGATGACCATGTAATATTTTCAGCATTAACAAAAAAATAAGATTTTTGGAGCTTCATAACTTGCATATCTCGGCCAAAATAAGTCCGATCTTTGAGTGGTATACCTTTTTAGACTCGTTAAGATCAGAATTATAGATTGCCATTTAAAAATGGCCATGCCAGCAAATTTCATTTTTTGCCAAAAATGACCATGATCCGACATCAAATACCCGAGTTATGAGCATTCAAAGATGACCATGTAATATTTTCAGCATTAACAAAAAAAATAAGATTTTTGGAGCTTCATAACTTGCATATCTCGGCCAAAATAAGTCCGATCTTTGAGTGGTATACCTTTTTAGACTCGTTAAGATCAGAATTATAGATTGCCATTTAAAAATGGCCATGCCAGCAAATTTAATTTTTTGCCAAAAATGACCATGATCCGACATCAAATACCCGAGTTATGAGCATTCAAAGATGACCATGTAATATTTTCAGCATTAACAAAAAAATAAGATTTTTGGAGCTTCATAACTTGCATATCTCGGCCAAAATAAGTCCGATCTTTGAGTGGTATACCTTTTTAGACTCGTTAAGATCAGAATTATAGATTGCCATTTAAAAATGGCCATGCCAGCAAATTTCATTTTTTGCCAAAAATGACCATGATCCGACATCAAATACCCGAGTTATGAGCATTCAAAGATGACCATGTAATATTTTCAGCATTAACAAAAAAATAAGATTTTTGGAGCTTCATAACTTGCATATCTCGGCCAAAATAAGTCCGATCTTTGAGTGGTATACCTTTTTAGACTCGTTAAGATCAGAATTATAGATTGCCATTTAAAAATGGCCATGCCAGCAAATTTCATTTTTTGCCAAAAATGACCATGATCCGACATCAAATACCCGAGTTATGAGCATTCAAAGATGACCATGTAATATTTTCAGCATTAACAAAAAAATAAGATTTTTGGAGCTTCATAACTTGCATATCTCGGCCAAAATAAGTCCGATCTTTGAGTGGTATACCTTTTTAGACTCGTTAAGATCAGAATTATAGATTGCCATTTAAAAATGGCCATGCCAGCAAATTTAATTTTTTGCCAAAAATGACCATGATCCGACATCAAATACCCGAGTTATGAGCATTCAAAGATGACCATGTAATATTTTCAGCATTAACAAAAAAATAAGATTTTTGGAGCTTCATAACTTGCATATCTCGGCCAAAATAAGTCCGATCTTTGAGTGGTATACCTTTTTAGACTCGTTAAGATCAGAATTATAGATTGCCATTTAAAAATGGCCATGCCAGAAAATTTAATTTTTTGCCAAAAATGACCATGATCCGACATCAAATACCCGAGTTATGAGCATTCAAAGATGACCATGTAATATTTTCAGCATTAACAAAAAAATAAGATTTTTGGAGCTTCATAACTTGCATATCTCGGCCAAAATAAGTCCGATCTTTGAGTGGTATACCTTTTTAGACTCGTTAAGATCAGAATTATAGATTGCCATTTAAAAATGGCCATGCCAGCAAATTTCATTTTTTGCCAAAAATGACCATGATCCGACATCAAATACCCGAGTTATGAGCATTCAAAGATGACCATGTAATATTTTCAGCATTAACAAAAAAATAAGATTTTTGGAGCTTCATAACTTGCATATCTCGGCCAAAATAAGTCCGATCTTTGAGTGGTATACCTTTTTAGACTCGTTAAGATCAGAATTATAGATTGCCATTTAAAAATGGCCATGCCAGCAAATTTCATTTTTTGCCAAAAATGACCATGATCCGACATCAAATACCCGAGTTATGAGCATTCAAAGATGACCATGTAATATTTTCAGCATTAACAAAAAAATAAGATTTTTGGAGCTTCATAACTTGCATATCTCGGCCAAAATAAGTCCGATCTTTGAGTGGTATACCTTTTTAGACTCGTTAAGATCAGAATTATAGATTGCCATTTAAAAATGGCCATGCCAGAAAATTTAATTTTTTGCCAAAAATGACCATGATCCGACATCAAATACCCGAGTTATGAGCATTCAAAGATGACCATGTAATATTTTCAGCATTAACAAAAAAATAAGATTTTTGGAGCTTCATAACTTGCATATCTCGGCCAAAATAAGTCCGATCTTTGAGTGGTATACCTTTTTAGACTCGTTAAGATCAGAATTATAGATTGCCATTTAAAAATGGCCATGCCAGCAAATTTCATTTTTTGCCAAAAATGACCATGATCCGACATCAAATACCCGAGTTATGAGCATTCAAAGATGACCATGTAATATTTTCAGCATTAACAAAAAAATAAGATTTTTGGAGCTTCATAACTTGCATATCTCGGCCAAAATAAGTCCGATCTTTGAGTGGTATACCTTTTTAGACTCGTTAAGATCAGAATTATAGATTGCCATTTAAAAATGGCCATGCCAGCAAATTTCATTTTTTGCCAAAAATGACCATGATCCGACATCAAATACCCGAGTTATGAGCATTCAAAGATGACCATGTAATATTTTCAGCATTAACAAAAAAAATAAGATTTTTGGAGCTTCATAACTTGCATATCTCGGCCAAAATAAGTCCGATCTTTGAGTGGTATACCTTTTTAGACTCGTTAAGATCAGAATTATAGATTGCCATTTAAAAATGGCCATGCCAGCAAATTTCATTTTTTGCCAAAAATGACCATGATCCGACATCAAATACCCGAGTTATGAGCATTCAAAGATGACCATGTAATATTTTCAGCATTAACAAAAAAATAAGATTTTTGGAGCTTCATAACTTGCATATCTCGGCCAAAATAAGTCCGATCTTTGAGTGGTATACCTTTTTAGACTCGTTAAGATCAGAATTATAGATTGCCATTTAAAAATGGCCATGCCAGCAAATTTCATTTTTTGCCAAAAATGACCATGATCCGACATCAAATACCCGAGTTATGAGCATTCAAAGATGACCATGTAATATTTTCAGCATTAACAAAAAAATAAGATTTTTGGAGCTTCATAACTTGCATATCTCGGCCAAAATAAGTCCGATCTTTAAGTGGTATACCTTTTTAGACTCGTTAAGATCAGAATTATAGATTGCCATTTAAAAATGGCCATGCCAGCAAATTTCATTTTTTGCCAAAAATGACCATGATCCGACATCAAATACCCGAGTTATGAGCATTCAAAGATGACCATGTAATATTTTCAGCATTAACAAAAAAATAAGATTTTTGGAGCTTCATAACTTGCATATCTCGGCCAAAATAAGTCCGATCTTTGAGTGGTATACCTTTTTAGACTCGTTAAGATCAGAATTATAGATTGCCATTTAAAAATGGCCATGCCAGCAAATTTCATTTTTTGCCAAAAATGACCATGATCCGACATCAAATACCCGAGTTATGAGCATTCAAAGATGACCATGTAATATTTTCAGCATTAACAAAAAAAATAAGATTTTTGGAGCTTCATAACTTGCATATCTCGGCCAAAATAAGTCCGATCTTTGAGTGGTATACCTTTTTAGACTCGTTAAGATCAGAATTATAGATTGCCATTTAAAAATGGCCATGCCAGCTAATTTAATTTTTTGCCAAAAATGACCATGATCCGACATCAAATACCCGAGTTATGAGCATTCAAAAATGACCATGTAATATTTTCAGCATTAACAAAAAAATAAGATTTTTGGAGCTTCATAACTTGCATATCTCGGCCAAAATAAGTCCGATCTTTGAGTGGTATACCTTTTTAGACTCGTTAAGATCAGAGTTATAGATGGCCATTTAAAAATGGCCATAGCAGAAAATTTCATTTTTTGCCAAAAATGACCATGATCCGACATCAAATACCCGAGTTATGAGCATTCAAAGATGACCATGTAATATTTTCAGCATTAACAAAAAAATAAGATTTTTGGAGCTTCATAACTTGCATATCTCGGCCAAAATAAGTCCGATCTTTGAGTGGTATACCTTTTTAGACTCGTTAAGATCAGAATTATAGATTGCCATTTAAAAATGGCCATGCCAGCAAATTTCATTTTTTGCCAAAAATGACCATGATCCGACATCAAATACCCGAGTTATGAGCATTCAAAGATGACCATGTAATATTTTCAGCATTAACAAAAAAATAAGATTTTTGGAGCTTCATAACTTGCATATCTCGGCCAAAATAAGTCCGATCTTTGAGTGGTATACCTTTTTAGACTCGTTAAGATCAGAATTATAGATTGCCATTTAAAAATGGCCATGCCAGCTTATTTCATTTTTTGCCAAAAATGACCATGATCCGACATCAAATACCCGAGTTATGAGCATTCAAAGATGACCATGTAATATTTTCAGCATTAACAAAAAAATAAGATTTTTGGAGCTTCATAACTTGCATATCTCGGCCAAAATAAGTCCGATCTTTGAGTGGTATACCTTTTTAGACTCGTTAAGATCAGAATTATAGATTGCCATTTAAAAATGGCCATGCCAGCTAATTTAATTTTTTGCCAAAAATGACCATGATCCGACATCAAATACCAGAGCTATGAGCATTCAAATATGACCATGTAATATTTTCAGCATTAACAAAAAAATAAGATTTTTGGAGCTTCATAACTTGCATATCTCGGCCTAAATAAGTCCGATCTTTGAGTGGTATACCTTTTTAGACTCGTTAAGATCAGAATTATAGATTGCCATTTAAAAATGGCCATGCCAGAAAATTTAATTTTTTGCCAAAAATGACCATGATCCGACATCAAATACCCGAGTTATGAGCATTCAAAGATGACCATGTAATATTTTCAGCATTAACAAAAAAAATAAGATTTTTGGAGCTTCATAACTTGCATATCTCGGCCAAAATAAGTCCGATCTTTGAGTGGTATACCTTTTTAGACTCGTTAAGATCAGAATTATAGATTGCCATTTAAAAATGGCCATGCCAGCAAATTTCATTTTTTGCCAAAAATGACCATGATCCGACATCAAATACCCGAGTTATGAGCATTCAAAGATGACCATGTAATATTTTCAGCATTAACAAAAAAATAAGATTTTTGGAGCTTCATAACTTGCATATCTCGGCCAAAATAAGTCCGATCTTTGAGTGGTATACCTTTTTAGACTCGTTAAGATCAGAATTATAGATTGCCATTTAAAAATGGCCATGCCAGCAAATTTCATTTTTTGCCAAAAATGACCATGATCCGACATCAAATACAAGAGCTATGAGCATTCAAATATGACCATGTATATTTTGAGCATTAACAAAAAAATAAGATTTTTGGAGCTTCATAACTTGCATGTCTCGGCCTAAATAAGTCCGATCTTTGAGTGGTATACCTTTTTAGACTCGTTTAGATCAGAATTATAGATTGCCATTTAAAAATGGCCATGCCAGAAAATTTAATTTTTTGCCAAAAATGACCATGATCCGACATCAAATACCCGAGTTATGAGCATTCAAAGATGACCATGTAATATTTTCAGCATTAACAATAAAATTAGATTTTTGGAGCTTCATAACTTGCATATCTCGGCCAAAATAAGTCCGATCTTTGAGTGGTATACCTTTTTAGACTCGTTAAGATCAGAATTATAGATTGCCATTTAAAAATGGCCATGCCAGCAAATTTCATTTTTTGCCAAAAATGACCATGATCCGACATCAAATACCCGAGTTATGAGCATTCAAAGATGACCATGTAATATTTTCAGCATTAACAAAAAAATAAGATTTTTGGAGCTTCATAACTTGCATATCTCGGCCAAAATAAGTCCGATCTTTGAGTGGTATACCTTTTTAGACTCGTTAAGATCAGAATTATAGATTGCCATTTAAAAATGGCCATGCCAGCAAATTTAATTTTTTGCCAAAAATGACCATGATCCGACATCAAATACCCGAGTTATGAGCATTCAAAGATGACCATGTAATATTTTCAGCATTAACAATAAAATTAGATTTTTGGAGCTTCATAACTTGCATATCTCGGCCAAAATAAGTCCGATCTTTGAGTGGTATACCTTTTTAGACTCGTTAAGATCAGAATTATAGATTGCCATTTAAAAATGGCCATGCCAGCAAATTTCATTTTTTGCCAAAAATGACCATGATCCGACATCAAATACCCGAGTTATGAGCATTCAAAGATGACCATGTAATATTTTCAGCATTAACAAAAAAATAAGATTTTTGGAGCTTCATAACTTGCATATCTCGGCCAAAATAAGTCCGATCTTTGAGTGGTATACCTTTTTAGACTCGTTAAGATCAGAATTATAGATTGCCATTTAAAAATGGCCATGCCAGCAAATTTCATTTTTTGCCAAAAATGACCATGATCCGACATCAAATACAAGAGCTATGAGCATTCAAATATGACCATGTAATATTTTGAGCATTAACAAAAAAATAAGATTTTTGGAGCTTCATAACTTGCATGTCTCGGCCTAAATAAGTCCGATCTTTGAGTGGTATACCTTTTTAGACTCGTTTAGATCAGAATTATAGATTGCCATTTAAAAATGGCCATGCCAGAAAATTTAATTTTTTGCCAAAAATGACCATGATCCGACATCAAATACCCGAGTTATGAGCATTCAAAGATGACCATGTAATATTTTCAGCATTAACAATAAAATTAGATTTTTGGAGCTTCATAACTTGCATATCTCGGCCAAAATAAGTCCGATCTTTGAGTGGTATACCTTTTTAGACTCGTTAAGATCAGAATTATAGATTGCCATTTAAAAATGGCCATGCCAGCAAATTTAATTTTTTGCCAAAAATGACCATGATCCGACATCAAATACCAGAGCTATGAGCATTCAAAGATGACCATGTAATATTTTCAGCATTAACAAAAAAATAAGATTTTTGGAGCTTTATAACTTGCATATCTCGGCCAAAATAAGTCCGATCTTTGAGTGGTATACCTTTTTAGACTCGTTAAGATCAGAATTATAGATTGCCATTTAAAAATGGCCATGCCAGAAAATTTAATTTTTTGCCAAAAATGACCATGATCCGACATCAAATACCCGAGTTATGAGCATTCAAAGATGACCATGTAATATTTTCAGCATTAACAATAAAATTAGATTTTTGGAGCTTCATAACTTGCATATCTCGGCCAAAATAAGTCCGATCTTTGAGTGGTATACCTTTTTAGACTCGTTAAGATCAGAATTATAGATTGCCATTTAAAAATGGCCATGCCAGCAAATTTCATTTTTTGCCAAAAATGACCATGATCCGACATCAAATACCCGAGTTATGAGCATTCAAAGATGACCATGTAATATTTTCAGCATTAACAAAAAAGTAAGATTTTTGGAGCTTCATAACTTGCATATCTCGGCCAAAATAAGTCCGATCTTTGAGTGGTATACCTTTTTAGACTCGTTAAGATCAGAATTATAGATTGCCATTTAAAAATGGCCATGCCAGCAAATTTAATTTTTTGCCAAAAATGACCATGATCCGACATCAAATACCCGAGTTATGAGCATTCAAAGATGACCATGTAATATTTTCAGCATTAACAAAAAAGTAAGATTTTTGGAGCTTCATAACTTGCATATCTCGGCCAAAATAAGTCCGATCTTTGAGTGGTATACCTTTTTAGACTCGTTAAGATCAGAATTATAGATTGCCATTTAAAAATGGCCATGCCAGCAAATTTCATTTTTTGCCAAAAATGACCATGATCCGACATCAAATACAAGAGCTATGAGCATTCAAATATGACCATGTAATATTTTCAGCATTAACAAAAAAATAAGATTTTTGGAGCTTCATAACTTGCATATCTCGGCCAAAATAAGTCCGATCTTTGAGTGGTATACCTTTTTAGACTCGTTAAGATCAGAATTATAGATTGCCATTTAAAAATGGCCATGCCAGCAAATTTCATTTTTTGCCAAAAATGACCATGATCCGACATCAAATACCCGAGTTATGAGCATTCAAAGATGACCATGTAATATTTTCAGCATTAACAAAAAAATAAGATTTTTGGAGCTTCATAACTTGCATATCTCGGCCAAAATAAGTCCGATCTTTGAGTGGTATACCTTTTTAGACTCGTTAAGATCAGAATTATAGATTGCCATTTAAAAATGGCCATGCCAGCAAATGTCATTTTTTGCCAAAAATGACCATGATCCGACATCAAATACCCGAGTTATGAGCATTCAAAGATGACCATGTAATATTTTCAGCATTAACAAAAAAATAAGATTTTTGGAGCTTCATAACTTGCATATCTCGGCCAAAATAAGTCCGATCTTTGAGTGGTATACCTTTTTAGACTCGTTAAGATCAGAATTATAGATTGCCATTTAAAAATGGCCATGCCAGCAAATTTCATTTTTTGCCAAAAATGACCATGATCCGACATCAAATACCCGAGTTATGAGCATTCAAAAATGACCATGTAATATTTTCAGCATTAACAAAAAAATAAGATTTTTGGAGCTTCATAACTTGCATATCTCGGCCAAAATAAGTCCGATCTTTGAGTGGTATACCTTTTTAGACTCGTTAAGATCAGAATTATAGATTGCCATTTAAAAATGGCCATGCCAGAAAATTTAATTTTTTGCCAAAAATGACCATGATCCGACATCAAATACCCGAGTTATGAGCATTCAAAGATGACCATGTAATATTTTCAGCATTAACAAAAAAATAAGATTTTTGGAGCTTCATAACTTGCATATCTCGGCCAAAATAAGTCCGATCTTTGAGTGGTATACCTTTTTAGACTCGTTAAGATCAGAATTATAGATTGCCATTTAAAAATGGCCATGCCAGAAAATTTCATTTTTTGCCAAAAATGACCATGATCCGACATCAAATACCCGAGTTATGAGCATTCAAAGATGACCATGTAATATTTTCAGCATTAACAAAAAAATAAGATTTTTGGAGCTTCATAACTTGCATATCTCGGCCAAAATAAGTCCGATCTTTGAGTGGTATACCTTTTTAGACTCGTTAAGATCAGAATTATAGATTGCCATTTAAAAATGGCCATGCCAGCAAATTTCATTTTTTGCCAAAAATGACCATGATCCGACATCAAATACCCGAGTTATGAGCATTCAAAGATGACCATGTAATATTTTCAGCATTAACAAAAAAATAAGATTTTTGGAGCTTCATAACTTGCATATCTCGGCCAAAATAAGTCCGATCTTTGAGTGGTATACCTTTTTAGACTCGTTAAGATCAGAATTATAGATTGCCATTTAAAAATGGCCATGCCAGCAAATTTCATTTTTTGCCAAAAATGACCATGATCCGACATCAAATACCCGAGTTATGAGCATTCAAAGATGACCATGTAATATTTTCAGCATTAACAAAAAAATAAGATTTTTGGAGCTTCATAACTTGCATATCTCGGCCAAAATAAGTCCGATCTTTGAGTGGTATACCTTTTTAGACTCGTTAAGATCAGAATTATAGATTGCCATTTAAAAATGGCCATGCCAGCAAATTTAATTTTTTGCCAAAAATGACCATGATCCGACATCAAATACCCGAGTTATGAGCATTCAAAGATGACCATGTAATATTTTCAGCATTAACAAAAAAATAAGATTTTTGGAGCTTCATAACTTGCATATCTCGGCCAAAATAAGTCCGATCTTTGAGTGGTATACCTTTTTAGACTCGTTAAGATCAGAATTATAGATTGCCATTTAAAAATGGCCATGCCAGAAAATTTAATTTTTTGCCAAAAATGACCATGATCCGACATCAAATACCCGAGTTATGAGCATTCAAAGATGACCATGTAATATTTTCAGCATTAACAAAAAAATAAGATTTTTGGAGCTTCATAACTTGCATATCTCGGCCAAAATAAGTCCGATCTTTGAGTGGTATACCTTTTTAGACTCGTTAAGATCAGAATTATAGATTGCCATTTAAAAATGGCCATGCCAGCAAATTTCATTTTTTGCCAAAAATGACCATGATCCGACATCAAATACCCGAGTTATGAGCATTCAAAGATGACCATGTAATATTTTCAGCATTAACAAAAAAATAAGATTTTTGGAGCTTCATAACTTGCATATCTCGGCCAAAATAAGTCCGATCTTTGAGTGGTATACCTTTTTAGACTCGTTAAGATCAGAATTATAGATTGCCATTTAAAAATGGCCATGCCAGCAAATTTCATTTTTTGCCAAAAATGACCATGATCCGACATCAAATACCCGAGTTATGAGCATTCAAAGATGACCATGTAATATTTTCAGCATTAACAAAAAAATAAGATTTTTGGAGCTTCATAACTTGCATATCTCGGCCAAAATAAGTCCGATCTTTGAGTGGTATACCTTTTTAGACTCGTTAAGATCAGAATTATAGATTGCCATTTAAAAATGGCCATGCCAGCAAATTTCATTTTTTGCCAAAAATGACCATGATCCGAC
>JAWNPD010000640.1:0-14154 GCA_035045305.1 Drosophila maculinotata | reverse complement strand
AGCTTCATAACTTGCATATCTCGGCCAAAATAAGTCCGATCTTTGAGTGGTATACCTTTTTAGACTCGTTAAGATCAGAATTATAGATTGCCATTTAAAAATGGCCATGCCAGCAAATTTCATTTTTTGCCAAAAATGACCATGATCTGACATCAAATACCCGAGTTATGAGCATTCAAAGATGACCATGTAATATTTTCAGCATTAACAAAAAAATAAGATTTTTGGAGCTTCATAACTTGCATATCTCGGCCAAAATAAGTCCGATCTTTGAGTGGTATACCTTTTTAGAACTCGTTAAGATCAGAATTATAGATTGCCATTTAAAAATGGCCATGCCAGCAAATTTCATTTTTTGCCAAAAATGACCATGATCCGACATCAAATACCCGAGTTATGAGCATTCAAAGATGACCATGTAATATTTTCAGCATTAACAAAAAAATAAGATTTTTGGAGCTTCATAACTTGCATATATCGGCCAAAATAAGTCCGATCTTTGAGTGGTATACCTTTTTAGACTCGTTAAGATCAGAATTATAGATTGCCATTTAAAAATGGCCATGCCAGAAAATCTAATTTTTTGCCAAAAATGACCATGATCCGACATCAAATACCCGAGTTATGAGCATTCAAAGATGACCATGTAATATTTTCAGCATTAACAAAAAAATTAGATTTTTGGAGCTTCATAACTTGCATATCTCGGCCAAAATAAGTCCGATCTTTGAGTGGTATACCTTTTTAGACTCGTTAAGATCAGAATTATAGATTGCCATTTAAAAATGGCCATGCCAGCAAATTTCATTTTTTGCCAAAAATGACCATGATCCGACATCAAATACCCGAGTTATGAGCATTCAAAGATGACCATGTAATATTTTCAGCATTAACAAAAAAATAAGATTTTTGGAGCTTCATAACTTGCATATCTCGGCCAAAATAAGTCCGATCTTTGAGTGGTATACCTTTTTAGACTCGTTAAGATCAGAATTATAGATTGCCATTTAAAAATGGCCATGCCAGCAAATTTAATTTTTTGCCAAAAATGACCATGATCCGACATCAAATACCCGAGTTATGAGCATTCAAAGATGACCATGTAATATTTTCAGCATTAACAAAAAAAATAAGATTTTTGGAGCTTCATAGCTTGCATATCTCGGCCAAAATAAGTCCGATCTTTGAGTGGTATACCTTTTTAGACTCGTTAAGATCAGAATTATAGATTGCCATTTAAAAATGGCCATGCCAGCTTATTTAATTTTTTTGCCAAAAATGACCATGATCCGATATCAAATACCCGAGCTATGAGCATTCAAAGATGACCATGTAATATTTTCAGCATTAACAAAAAAAATAGATTTTTGGAGCTTCATAACTTGCATATCTCGGCCAAAATAAGTCCGATCTTTGAGTGGTATACCTTTTTAGACTCGTTAAGATCAGAATTATAGATTGCCATTTAAAAATGGCCATGCCAGAAAATTTAATTTTTTGCCAAAAATGACCATGATCCGACATCAAATACCCGAGTTATGAGCATTCAAAGATGACCATGTAATATTTTCAGCATTAACAAAAAAATTAGATTTTTGGAGCTTCATAACTTGCATATCTCGGCCAAAATAAGTCCGATCTTTGAGTGGTATACCTTTTTAGACTCGTTAAGATCAGAATTATAGATTGCCATTTAAAAATGGCCATGCCAGCAAATTTCATTTTTTGCCAAAAATGACCATGATCCGACATCAAATACCCGAGTTATGAGCATTCAAAGATAACCATGTAATATTTTCAGCATTAACAAAAAAATAAGATTTTTGGAGCTTCATAACTTGCATATCTCGGCCAAAATAGGTCCGATCTTTGAGTGGTATACCTTTTTAGACTCGTTAAGATCAGAATTATAGATTGCCATTTAAAAATGGCCATGCCAGCAAATTTCATTTTTTGCCAAAAATTACCATGATCCGACATCAAATACCAGAGTGATGAGCATTCAAAGATGACCATGTAATATTTTCAGCATTAACAAAAAAATTAGATTTTTGGAGCTTCATAACTTGCATATCTCGGCCAAAATAAGTCCGATCTTTAAGTGGTATACCTTTTTAGACTCGTTAAGATCAGAATTATAGATTGCCATTTAAAAATGGCCATGCCAGCTTATTTCATTTTTTTGCCAAAAATTACCATGATCCGACATCAAATACCCGAGTTATGAGCATTCAAAGATGACCATGCAATATTTTCAGCATTAACAAAAAAAAAAGATTTTTGGAGCTTCATAACTTGCATATCTCGGCCAAAATAAGTTTGATCTTTGAGTGGTATACCTTTTTAGACTCGTTAAGATCAGAATTATAGATTGCCATTTAAAAATGGCCATGCCAGAAAATTTAATTTTTTGCCAAAAATGACCATGATCCGACATCAAATACCCGAGTTATGAGCATTCAAAGATGACCATGTAATATTTTCAGCATTAACAAAAAAATTAGATTTTTGGAGCTTCATAACTTGCATATCTCGGCCAAAATAAGTCCGATCTTTGAGTGGTATACCTTTTTAGACTCGTTAAGATCAGAATTATAGATTGCCATTTAAAAATGGCCATGCCAGCAAATTTAATTTTTTGCCAAAAATGACCATGATCCGACATCAAATACCCGAGTTATGAGCATTCAAAGATGACCATGTAATATTTTCAGCATTAACAAAAAAATAAGATTTTTGGAGCTTCATAACTTGCATATCTCGGCCAAAATAAGTCCGATCTTTGAGTGGTATACCTTTTTAGACTCGTTAAGATCAGAATTATAGATTGCCATTTAAAAATGGCCATGCCAGCAAATTTAAATTTTTTGCCAAAAATGACCATGATCCGACATCAAATACCCGAGTTATGAGCATTCAAAGATGACCATGTAATATTTTTAGCATTAACAAAAAAATAAGATTTTTGGAGCTTCATAACTTGCATATCTCGGCCAAAATAAGTCCGATCTTTGAGTGGTATACCTTTTTAGACTCGTTAAGATCAGAATTATAGATTGCCATTTAAAAATGGCCATGCCAGAAAATTTAATTTTTTGCCAAAAATGACCATGATCCGACATCAAATACCCGAGTTATGAGCATTCAAAGATGACCATGTAATATTTTCAGCATTAACAAAAAAATAAGATTTTTGGAGCTTCATAACTTGCATATCTCGGCCAAAATAAGTCCGATCTTTGAGTGGTATACCTTTTTAGACTCGTTAAGATCAGAATTATAGATTGCCATTTAAAAATGGCCATGCCAGCAAATTTCATTTTTTGCCAAAAATGACCATGATCCGACATCAAATACCCGAGTTATGAGCATTCAAAGATGACCATGTAATATTTTCAGCATTAACAAAAAAATAAGATTTTTTGGAGCTTCATAACTTGCATATCTCGGCCAAAATAAGTCCGATCTTTGAGTGGTATACCTTTTTAGACTCGTTAAGATCAGAATTATAGATTGCCATTTAAAAATGGCCATGCCAGCAAATTTAATTTTTTGCCAAAAATGACCATGATCCGACATCAAATACCCGAGTTATGAGCATTCAAAGATGACCATGTAATATTTTCAGCATTAACAAAAAAATAAGATTTTTGGAGCTTCATAACTTGCATATCTCGGCCAAAATAAGTCCGATCTTTGAGTGGTATACCTTTTTAGACTCGTTAAGATCAGAATTATAGATTGCCATTTAAAAATGGCCATGCCAGAAAATTTAATTTTTTGCCAAAAATGACCATGATCCGACATCAAATACCCGAGTTATGAGCATTCAAAGATGACCATGTAATATTTTCAGCATTAACAAAAAAATAAGATTTTTGGAGCTTCATAACTTGCATATCTCGGCCAAAATAAGTCCGATCTTTGAGTGGTATACCTTTTTAGACTCGTTAAGATCAGAATTATAGATTGCCATTTAAAAATGGCCATGCCAGCAAATTTCATTTTTTGCCAAAAATGACCATGATCCGACATCAAATACCCGAGTTATGAGCATTCAAAGATGACCATGTAATATTTTCAGCATTAACAAAAAAATAAGATTTTTGGAGCTTCATAACTTGCATATCTCGGCCAAAATAAGTCCGATCTTTGAGTGGTATACCTTTTTAGACTCGTTAAGATCAGAATTATAGATTGCCATTTAAAAATGGCCATGCCAGCAAATTTAATTTTTTGCCAAAAATGACCATGATCCGACATCAAATACCCGAGTTATGAGCATTCAAAGATGACCATGTAATATTTTCAGCATTAACAAAAAAATAAGATTTTTGGAGCTTCATAACTTGCATATCTCGGCCAAAATAAGTCCGATTTTTGAGTGGTATACCTTTTTAGACTCGTTAAGATCAGAATTATAGATTGTCATTTAAAAATGGCCATGCCAGCAAATTTAATTTTTTGCCAAAAATGACCATGATCCGACATCAAATACCCGAGTTATGAGCATTCAAAGATGACCATGTAATATTTTCAGCATTAACAAAAAAATAAGATTTTTGGAGCTTCATAACTTGCATATCTCGGCCAAAATAAGTCCGATCTTTGAGTGGTATACCTTTTTAGACTCGTTAAGATCAGAATTATAGATTGCCATTTAAAAATGGCCATGCCAGCAAATTTCATTTTTTGCCAAAAATGACCATGATCCGACATCAAATACCCGAGTTATGAGCATTCAAAGATGACCATGTAATATTTTCAGCATTAACAAAAAAATAAGATTTTTGGAGCTTCATAACTTGCATATCTCGGCCAAAATAAGTCCGATCTTTGAGTGGTATACCTTTTTAGACTCGTTAAGATCAGAATTATAGATTGCCATTTAAAAATGGCCATGCCAGCAAATTTAATTTTTTGCCAAAAATGACCATGATCCGACATCAAATACCCGAGTTATGAGCATTCAAAGATGACCATGTAATATTTTCAGCATTAACAAAAAAAAAAAGATTTTTGGAGCTTCATAACTTGCATATCTCGGCCAAAATAAGTCCGATCTTTGAGTGGTATACCTTTTTAGACTCGTTAAGATCAGAATTATAGATTGCCATTTAAAAATGGCCATGCCAGCAAATTTAATTTTTTGCCAAAAATGACCATGATCCGACATCAAATACCCGAGTTATGAGCATTCAAAGATGACCATGTAATATTTTCAGCATTAACAAAAAAATAAGATTTTTGGAGCTTCATAACTTGCATATCTCGGCCAAAATAAGTCCGATCTTTGAGTGGTATACCTTTTTAGACTCGTTAAGATCAGAATTATAGATTGCCATTTAAAAATGGCCATGCCAGCAAATTTCATTTTTTGCCAAAAATGACCATGATCCGACATCAAATACCCGAGTTATGAGCATTCAAAGATGACCATGTAATATTTTCAGCATTAACAAAAAATTAAGATTTTTGGAGCTTCATAACTTGCATATCTCGGCCAAAATAAGTCCGATCTTTGAGTGGTATACCTTTTTAGACTCGTTAAGATCAGAATTATAGATTGCCATTTAAAAATGGCCATGCCAGCAAATTTCATTTTTTGCCAAAAATGACCATGATCCGACATCAAATACCCGAGTTATGAGCATTCAAAGATGACCATGTAATATTTTCAGCATTAACAAAAAAATAAGATTTTTGGAGCTTCATAACTTGCATATCTCGGCCAAAATAAGTCCGATCTTTGAGTGGTATACCTTTTTAGACTCGTTAAGATCAGAATTATAGATTGCCATTTAAAAATGGCCATGCCAGCAAATTTCATTTTTTGCCAAAAATGACCATGATCCGACATCAAATACCCGAGTTATGAGCATTCAAAGATGACCATGTAATATTTTCAGCATTAACAAAAAAATAAGATTTTTGGAGCTTCATAACTTGCATATCTCGGCCAAAATAAGTCCGATCTTTGAGTGGTATACCTTTTTAGACTCGTTAAGATCAGAATTATAGATTGCCATTTAAAAATGGCCATGCCAGCAAATTTCATTTTTTGCCAAAAATGACCATGATCCGACATCAAATACCCGAGTTATGAGCATTCAAAGATGACCATGTAATATTTTCAGCATTAACAAAAAAATAAGATTTTTGGAGCTTCATAACTTGCATATCTCGGCCAAAATAAGTCCGATCTTTGAGTGGTATACCTTTTTAGACTCGTTAAGATCAGAATTATAGATTGCCATTTAAAAATGGCCATGCCAGCAAATTTCATTTTTTGCCAAAAATGACCATGATCCGACATCAAATACCCGAGTTATGAGCATTCAAAGATGACCATGTAATATTTTCAGCATTAACAAAAAAATAAGATTTTTGGAGCTTCATAACTTGCATATCTCGGCCAAAATAAGTCCGATCTTTGAGTGGTATACCTTTTTAGACTCGTTAAGATCAGAATTATAGATTGCCATTTAAAAATGGCCATGCCAGCAAATTTCATTTTTTGCCAAAAATGACCATGATCCGACATCAAATACCCGAGTTATGAGCATTCAAAGATGACCATGTAATATTTTCAGCATTAACAAAAAAATAAGATTTTTGGAGCTTCATAACTTGCATATCTCGGCCAAAATAAGTCCGATCTTTGAGTGGTATACCTTTTTAGACTCGTTAAGATCAGAATTATAGATTGCCATTTAAAAATGGCCATGCCAGCAAATTTCATTTTTTGCCAAAAATGACCATGATCCGACATCAAATACCCGAGTTATGAGCATTCAAAGATGACCATGTAATATTTTCAGCATTAACAAAAAAATAAGATTTTTGGAGCTTCATAACTTGCATATCTCGGCCAAAATAAGTCCGATCTTTGAGTGGTATACCTTTTTAGACTCGTTAAGATCAGAATTATAGATTGCCATTTAAAAATGGCCATGCCAGCAAATTTAATTTTTTGCCAAAAATGACCATGATCCGACATCAAATACCCGAGTTATGAGCATTCAAAGATGACCATGTAATATTTTCAGCATTAACAAAAAAATAAGATTTTTGGAGCTTCATAACTTGCATATCTCGGCCAAAATAAGTCCGATCTTTGAGTGGTATACCTTTTTAGACTCGTTAAGATCAGAATTATAGATTGCCATTTAAAAATGGCCATGCCAGCAAATTTCATTTTTTGCCAAAAATGACCATGATCCGACATCAAATACCCGAGTTATGAGCATTCAAAGATGACCATGTAATATTTTCAGCATTAACAAAAAAATAAGATTTTTGGAGCTTCATAACTTGCATATCTCGGCCAAAATAAGTCCGATCTTTGAGTGGTATACCTTTTTAGACTCGTTAAGATCAGAATTATAGATTGCCATTTAAAAATGGCCATGCCAGCAAATTTCATTTTTTGCCAAAAATGACCATGATCCGACATCAAATACCCGAGTTATGAGCATTCAAAGATGACCATGTAATATTTTCAGCATTAACAAAAAAATAAGATTTTTGGAGCTTCATAACTTGCATATCTCGGCCAAAATAAGTCCGATCTTTGAGTGGTATACCTTTTTAGACTCGTTAAGATCAGAATTATAGATTGCCATTTAAAAATGGCCATGCCAGCAAATTTCATTTTTTGCCAAAAATGACCATGATCCGACATCAAATACCCGAGTTATGAGCATTCAAAGATGACCATGTAATATTTTCAGCATTAACAAAAAAATAAGATTTTTGGAGCTTCATAACTTGCATATCTCGGCCAAAATAAGTCCGATCTTTGAGTGGTATACCTTTTTAGACTCGTTAAGATCAGAATTATAGATTGCCATTTAAAAATGGCCATGCCAGCAAATTTAATTTTTTGCCAAAAATGACCATGATCCGACATCAAATACCCGAGTTATGAGCATTCAAAGATGACCATGTAATATTTTCAGCATTAACAAAAAAATTAGATTTTTGGAGCTTCATAACTTGCATATCTCGGCCAAAATAAGTCCGATCTTTGAGTGGTATACCTTTTTAGACTCGTTAAGATCAGAATTATAGATTGCCATTTAAAAATGGCCATGCCAGCAAATTTAATTTTTTGCCAAAAATGACCATGATCCGACATCAAATACCCGAGTTATGAGCATTCAAAGATGACCATGTAATATTTTCAGCATTAACAAAAAAATAAGATTTTTGGAGCTTCATAACTTGCATATCTCGGCCAAAATAAGTCCGATCTTTGAGTGGTATACCTTTTTAGACTCGTTAAGATCAGAATTATAGATTGCCATTTAAAAATGGCCATGCCAGCAAATTTCATTTTTATGCCAAAAATGACCATGATCCGACATCAAATACCCGAGTTATGAGCATTCAAAGATGACCATGTAATATTTTCAGCATTAACAAAAAAATAAGATTTTTGGAGCTTCATAACTTGCATATCTCGGCCAAAATAAGTCCGATCTTTGAGTGGTATACCTTTTTAGACTCGTTAAGATCAGAATTATAGATTGCCATTTAAAAATGGCCATGCCAGCAAATTTCATTTTTTGCCAAAAATGACCATGATCCGACATCAAATACCCGAGTTATGAGCATTCAAAGATGACCATGTAATATTTTCAGCATTAACAAAAAAATAAGATTTTTGGAGCTTCATAACTTGCATATCTCGGCCAAAATAAGTCCGATCTTTGAGTGGTATACCTTTTTAGACTCGTTAAGATCAGAATTATAGATTGCCATTTAAAAATGGCCATGCCAGAAAATTTAATTTTTTGCCAAAAATGACCATGATCCGACATCAAATACCCGAGTTATGAGCATTCAAAGATGACCATGTAATATTTTCAGCATTAACAAAAAAATAAGATTTTTGGAGCTTCATAACTTGCATATCTCGGCCAAAATAAGTCCGATCTTTGAGTGGTATACCTTTTTAGACTCGTTAAGATCAGAATTATAGATTGCCATTTAAAAATGGCCATGCCAGCAAATTTCATTTTTTGCCAAAAATGACCATGATCCGACATCAAATACCCGAGTTATGAGCATTCAAAGATGACCATGTAATATTTTCAGCATTAACAAAAAAATAAGATTTTTGGAGCTTCATAACTTGCATATCTCGGCCAAAATAAGTCCGATCTTTGAGTGGTATACCTTTTTAGACTCGTTAAGATCAGAATTATAGATTGCCATTTAAAAATGGCCATGCCAGAAAATTTAATTTTTTGCCAAAAATGACCATGATCCGACATCAAATACCCGAGTTATGAGCATTCAAAGATGACCATGTAATATTTTCAGCATTAACAAAAAAATAAGATTTTTGGAGCTTCATAACTTGCATATCTCGGCCAAAATAAGTCCGATCTTTGAGTGGTATACCTTTTTAGACTCGTTAAGATCAGAATTATAGATTGCCATTTAAAAATGGCCATGCCAGCAAATTTCATTTTTTGCCAAAAATGACCATGATCCGACATCAAATACCCGAGTTATGAGCATTCAAAGATGACCATGTAATATTTTCAGCATTAACAAAAAAATAAGATTTTTGGAGCTTCATAACTTGCATATCTCGGCCAAAATAAGTCCGATCTTTGAGTGGTATACCTTTTTAGACTCGTTAAGATCAGAATTATAGATTGCCATTTAAAAATGGCCATGCCAGCAAATTTCATTTTTTGCCAAAAATGACCATGATCCGACATCAAATACCCGAGTGATGAGCATTCAAAGATGACCATGTAATATTTTCAGCATTAACAAAAAAATTAGATTTTTGGAGCTTCATAACTTGCATATCTCGGCCAAAATAAGTCCGATCTTTAAGTGGTATACCTTTTTAGACTCGTTAAGATCAGAATTATAGATTGCCATTTAAAAATGGCCATGCCAGCTAATTTCATTTTTTTGCCAAAAATTACCATGATCCGACATCAAATACCCGAGTTATGAGCATTCAAAGATGACCATGCAATATTTTCAGCATTAACAAAAAAAAAAGATTTTTGGAGCTTCATAACTTGCATATCTCGGCCAAAATAAGTTTGATCTTTGAGTGGTATACCTTTTTAGACTCGTTAAGATCAGAATTATAGATTGCCATTTAAAAATGGCCATGCCAGAAAATTTAATTTTTTGCCAAAAATGACCATGATCCGACATCAAATACCCGAGTTATGAGCATTCAAAGATGACCATGTAATATTTTCAGCATTAACAAAAAAATTAGATTTTTGGAGCTTCATAACTTGCATATCTCGGCCAAAATAAGTCCGATCTTTGAGTGGTATACCTTTTTAGACTCGTTAAGATCAGAATTATAGATTGCCATTTAAAAATTGCCATGCCAGCAAATTTAATTTTTTGCCAAAAATGACCATGATCCGACATCAAATACCCGAGTTATTAGCATTCAAAGATGACCATGTAATATTTTCAGCATTAACAAAAAAATAAGATTTTTGGAGCTTCATAACTTGCATATCTCGGCCAAAATAAGTTCGATTTTTGAGTGGTATACCTTTTTAGACTCGTTAAGATCAGAATTATAGATTGTCATTTAAAAATGGCCATGCCAGCAAATTTAATTTTTTGCCAAAAATGACCATGATCCGACATCAAATACCCGAGTGATGAGCATTCAAAGATGACCATGTAATATTTTCAGCATTAACAAAAAAATTAGATTTTTGGAGCTTCATAACTTGCATATCTTGGCCAAAATAAGTCCGATCTTTGAGTGGTATACCTTTTTAGACTCGATAAGATCCGAATTATAGATTGCCATTTAAAAATGGCCACGCCAGCAAATTTCATTTTTTGCCAAAAATGACCATGATCCGACATCAAATACCCGAGTTATGAGCATTCAAAGATGACCATGTAATATTTTCAGCATTAACAAAAAAAAAATATTTTTGGAGCTTCATAACCTGCATATCTCGGCCAAAATAAGTCCGATCTTTGAGTGGTATACCTTTTTAGACTCGTTAAGATCAGAATTATAGATTGCCATTTAAAAATGGCCATGCCAGAAAATTTCATTTTATGCCAAAAATGACCATGATCCGACATCAAATACCCGAGTTATGAGCATTCAAAGATGACCATGTAATATTTTCAGCATTAACAAAAAAATAAGATTTTTGGAGCTTCATAACTTGCATATCTCGGCCAAAATAAGTCCGATCTTTGAGTGGTATACCTTTTTAGACTCGTTAAGATCAGAATTATAGATTGCCATTTAAAAATGGCCATGCCAGCAAATTTCATTTTTTGCCAAAAATGACCATGATCCGACATCAAATACCCGAGTTATGAGCATTCAAAGATGACCATGTAATATTTTCAGCATTAACAAAAAAATAAGATTTTTGGAGCTTCATAACTTGCATATCTCGGCCAAAATAAGTCCGATCTTTGAGTGGTATACCTTTTTAGACTCGTTAAGATCAGAATTATAGATTGCCATTTAAAAATGGCCATGCCAGCAAATTTAATTTTTTGCCAAAAATGACCATGATCCGACATCAAATACCCGAGTTATGAGCATTCAAAGATGACCATGTAATATTTTCAGCATTAACAAAAAAATAAGATTTTTGGAGCTTCATAACTTGCATATCTCGGCCAAAATAAGTCCGATCTTTGAGTGGTATACCTTTTTAGACTCGTTAAGATCAGAATTATAGATTGCCATTTAAAAATGGCCATGCCAGCAAATTTCATTTTTTGCCAAAAATGACCATGATCCGACATCAAATACCCGAGTTATGAGCATTCAAAGATGACCATGTAATATTTTCAGCATTAACAAAAAAATAAGATTTTTGGAGCTTCATAACTTGCATATCTCGGCCAAAATAAGTCCGATCTTTGAGTGGTATACCTTTTTAGACTCGTTAAGATCAGAATTATAGATTGCCATTTAAAAATGGCCATGCCAGCAAATTTCATTTTTTGCCAAAAATGACCATGATCCGACATCAAATACCCGAGTTATGAGCATTCAAAGATGACCATGTAATATTTTCAGCATTAACAAAAAAATAAGATTTTTGGAGCTTCATAACTTGCATATCTCGGCCAAAATAAGTCCGATCTTTGAGTGGTATACCTTTTTAGACTCGTTAAGATCAGAATTATAGATTGCCATTTAAAAATGGCCATGCCAGCAAATTTCAATTTTTTGCCAAAAATGACCATGATCCGACATCAAATACCCGAGTTATGAGCATTCAAAGATGACCATGTAATATTTTCAGCATTAACAAAAAAATAAGATTTTTGGAGCTTCATAACTTGCATATCTCGGCCAAAATAAGTCCGATCTTTGAGTGGTATACCTTTTTAGACTCGTTAAGATCAGAATTATAGATTGCCATTTAAAAATGGCCATGCCAGACAAATTTCATTTTTTGCCAAAAATGACCATGATCCGACATCAAATACCCGAGTTATGAGCATTCAAAGATGACCATGTAATATTTTCAGCATTAACAAAAAAATAAGATTTTTGGAGCTTCATAACTTGCATATCTCGGCCAAAATAAGTCCGATCTTTGAGTGGTATACCTTTTTAGACTCGTTAAGATCAGAATTATAGATTGCCATTTAAAAATGGCCATGCCAGCAAATTTCATTTTTTGCCAAAAATGACCATGATCCGACATCAAATACCCGAGTTATGAGCATTCAAAGATGACCATGTAATATTTTCAGCATTAACAAAAAAATAAGATTTTTGGAGCTTCATAACTTGCATATCTCGGCCAAAATAAGTCCGATCTTTGAGTGGTATACCTTTTTAGACTCGTTAAGATCAGAATTATAGATTGCCATTTAAAAATGGCCATGCCAGAAAATTTCATTTTTTGCCAAAAATGACCATGATCCGACATCAAATACCCGAGTTATGAGCATTCAAAGATGACCATGTAATATTTTCAGCATTAACAAAAAAATAAGATTTTTGGAGCTTCATAACTTGCATATCTCGGCCAAAATAAGTCCGATCTTTGAGTGGTATACCTTTTTAGACTCGTTAAGATCAGAATTATAGATTGCCATTTAAAAATGGCCATGCCAGCAAATTTCATTTTTTGCCAAAAATGACCATGATCCGACATCAAATACCCGAGTTATGAGCATTCAAAGATGACCATGTAATATTTTCAGCATTAACAAAAAAATAAGATTTTTGGAGCTTCATAACTTGCATATCTCGGCCAAAATAAGTCCGATCTTTGAGTGGTATACCTTTTTAGACTCGTTAAGATCAGAATTATAGATTGCCATTTAAAAATGGCCATGCCAGCAAATTTCATTTTTTGCCAAAAATGACCATGATCCGACATCAAATACCCGAGTTATGAGCATTCAAAGATGACCATGTAATATTTTCAGCATTAACAAAAAAATAAGATTTTTGGAGCTTCATAACTTGCATATCTCGGCCAAAATAAGTCCGATCTTTGAGTGGTATACCTTTTTAGACTCGTTAAGATCAGAATTATAGATTGCCATTTAAAAATGGCCATGCCAGCAAATTTCATTTTTTGCCAAAAATGACCATGATCCGACATCAAATACCCGAGTTATGAGCATTCAAAGATGACCATGTAATATTTTCAGCATTAACAAAAAAATAAGATTTTTGGAGCTTCATAACTTGCATATCTCGGCCAAAATAAGTCCGATCTTTGAGTGGTATACCTTTTTAGACTCGTTAAGATCAGAATTATAGATTGCCATTTAAAAATGGCCATGCCAGCAAATTTCATTTTTTGCCAAAAATGACCATGATCCGACATCAAATACCCGAGTTATGAGCATTCAAAGATGACCATGTAATATTTTCAGCATTAACAAAAAAATAAGATTTTTGGAGCTTCATAACTTGCATATCTCGGCCAAAATAAGTCCGATCTTTGAGTGGTATACCTTTTTAGACTCGTTAAGATCAGAATTATAGATTGCCATTTAAAAATGGCCATGCCAGCAAATTTCATTTTTTGCCAAAAATGACCATGATCCGACATCAAATACCCGAGTTATGAGCATTCAAAGATGACCATGTAATATTTTCAGCATTAACAAAAAAATAAGATTTTTGGAGCTTCA